>JAJJMA010064974.1:0-15830 GCA_023529015.1 Papaver nudicaule
TTTTCAGCAGAACGAGGTTTTGTCGGTTGATGATGGTGCTGCGAAGTTTTCATTGTGTGACCCGAATCGAAAGAGGGGCACTAATGTGGTTCCGAAGAAGAGAGGTGTGAAAGCCGCCATCCCTGCTGTATTACCCAAGGAGGTTTGCACAAGAGCTGTTAACAAAGGTTTAACTGATATGTCTACTGTGGCTGCGGAAGAGGTGGATGATGAAGAGACCGAAGATGAAAGGCCTCAGATTTTTAAAAGACTAAGAAGGGGTCTCGTGAACGAACGCCTTCTTCGTGGACCATCTGCAATGCCGACTTCCAGAATTGCAGTATCCTCGCAGGGACCTTCCTCTTCTTCATTTTATGGTGATAATGCCTCTAATCCTGGCCATCCCGATATGAACTTGAATGAATATGGTTCAAATGATCGTCTTTTTGGTTCTTCTCTGGTTTTACGTCGGTTGCTGCAGGTGTTCCCTCGGTCCCTAATGTCTTTGTTCAGAGGCCGTGCTCAGATGCCGAGGACCGAAATTTCTTAGAGCAGAGCTCTCTTCCTGGTTCGTATGCCAATGATTTAGCCAATCATCTGAAGGCGCATGCGAGAGATCCTCAAAATCATCCTTTAGATCCTTCGGTGGTCGAGTTTCTTTCTCAGGTTTTTTCTGGCTCCTGGAATAGGAGTACTCTTGCCTCAGCAGTTACTAATCACCAGGCATTCATTAAAGCTGTGAGTTCGTTTTTTGATTGTCCTGTCCTATGTGTTTTTTGTGTTTGTTGTTTTGATCTCATGCTTGCTTCTTTTCAGCAAAGGCATCACGGAATGTACTTGGTAGATCTCGTCCGCGCCCAAAGTCTTGAGATTGCTCGCCTTGACAAGGACAATCAGCTCTTACGGCAGAAGGAGGGTGGTTTTATAGGGGACATAAATGGTTTGAAAGAACGCCTTGAAATTGCTATGACAGAGCGAGATGGTTACTCCCAACGTATGGAGATTCAGAGGGAGCGAGCTTCGAAGCTTGATGAGGAGTTACATTTTTCTCGTAGTGCGTGCGAAGAAAAGGATGTCAAGATTGCAGTTTTAGGTAAGGAGGTGTCGCAGCTTAATGATCATATCCAAGGAGAGACTGCACGGACTGCTTTGTTTAGTCGCCAGCATGGTCGATCTTTATTTAGGTATTTAGGTATGTTGCCGCCCTATTACCCTAACGTCCTGAAGCATCCTGATGCCTCGCTGGAGTCTGATAAAGATCTTATCTCAGCCGAGAATGTTAAGTTGATAGTGGCTCAATTGCAAGCGGCGAAGCTTGAAGAGGATCTCGAAGAGATGGGCAGCGATGTTGATGGTGGGTCCGAAGTGGAGGAGGATAGATGCATTTGTGAGAAGCTGAAGGAAAGTAATGATTTTGAGGCCGAGAGACCAGAGATGGGCGGCAGGATTACTGATGATAATTCAAAGGGAGGTGGTGGTACTGATGGTGAGACGCCGAAGGGGGGTGAAGATACTATTGGCGGGGAGCCGAAGGAAAGTGATCTTATCGACGTTTCTGGCAATGGTTCTAGGATTAATGTCGATAGTGCCCCTTAAATCTTGCCTTTGCTTTTTGAGAAATGGTGGCGGGCCTTTGCTTCCACCCCATGATAATCCCTAGGGTATTTTTGGATTCTGATAATACTGTGTAAAAGGACTGTTTGAAGATGTAAAATAGGGAGCGTGTTCCCCCTGTCACCTTTTTGATTTCTTGTTGCTGCTCTTGTATATTGATTATCAGACTTTTGCATTTGTTGTTTCTTTCGTCCCTGCTGCTATTCTGCTCTTTGCTGCTGTTGTATTTACTTCGCTGTTTATTCATTTTGATCGGGAGACTACTTTGTATCGGTGGCTCTTATAGCTTCTTAAGGTGCAACTTCGGGGCTTACTTCGATGTAGGAGATAGTGAACCAAGCTAGTAGGGGCGTACGGATCACCCTTCCCAAAGGCTTTAAGTTACTAGCACTGGTTTCAAGCAAACACTGGCTATTGATAGTGTGGGCATCCGTTTTGCCTTAGTACGTTAGGTAGGTACCGAAGATATTTGCTTATCTTCCAAGAGGGCATGGTGGCGCCCTGGTAACCTATTTTTATCCTAAGTAAAATGTAGTGGCTTACGACGGATGCCCATTTTTCAACAATAAAGTAACACAATGGGGGAGTACCGGTCAAGGCTGGAGCTTAGACATGGCACTTTTCTCTTATCGCGGCCTGAAATTCGACCCGTCTATATCTGTTTAGAGGGGTCCCTCGGCTGCGTACTTCGGTTCTTGTTTTGGAGAGCGAAGAAGCTGCCTCGGGGTTCCACCCACCGCTAAAGGTAGATGTTAATCCCATTTATCGTCCCCTTGACGCTTGAGAACGCGAGGTCCTCGTGGTCGTTTAGTGGTGGGCGCGAATGTATCATCAGCTTATATAGCCTTGATTCAAGGCGCCCACCGCTAACGGGGTGTCTTGTGGGTAGAGGACTGTGTCATATAACTCGTAGGGCCCTTACGATTTATATGGCCATCAGCTATGTGCCTGCTATTCGAGGTCTTTTTGTTTTTTGGCGTTTTTTGCCTCGGCGTTGCAGCCTTTTTATTGTTGGCGTTTTTGCCTTGGCGTTAAAGCCTTTTTATTTTGCGACGAGGCTAGAGGAGGGCGTCATGGCCAGTTTATTTTTGGCGTTAAAGCCTTTGCAATTATGTCTTGCCAAGGGGGATTTTTTGCCCGCCCTGGCAGGATCTGGAGCTTGATTTCAGAAGAAGCTGCATCAAAGGGTGAGATTTTTCATTTATCCAATCTTACATAAAAAATGCTTTCTTAGCCGAGGTGTTTCATATGCTTTCATTCCATCAGGGTTTTGACTTCTGGCCTTCGCATCATTCCCGAGTTGCTTTTCTATGACGGAGGGCACAGTCCAAAAAAGGTTTTTGTTGAATATTCCTACCTTTGCTAAACCCGCTCGATTGTTCATTCGGAGTCTGGAGGCAGCATGCTGCTACGAGGAACTGTTCTCCGTTGTTGGGACGTTGGTCTGGCCTTGTGCCTGCCATTCCTGTTGTTTCGGCTATTAATTCATTTATGCTTTCATCCGTGACTTTAGGATTCTTCTGTTGTGGCTGTGACCGAGGGTCGTCTCCTGCTTTACGGTCGCTGTTGTGGTTTGCTGGACATCTTGTGCCGTCTCCCAATATGTTATTATTGACTGAGTCTTAGTCTGTGTGTGTTATTTTTGTGGCTTATTTCGCCTTACTCAATGCTTCGCTCTGTTTGTTTCTTCGGTACCATATTTCTTATAGATTATTTTGATTTTGCCCAGTCCCTGTATTAATGTATGCTGACTCGGTTGTTCTAAATGGTGCCAACGGTTGGTTTCTCCGTCTCTTAAAGTTTAAATAGTGGCGTGGGGAGTTGTAAAAGGTATGTAACTACTTTATTGGGTAATGTGCGGTTATGGCGTCTTAAAGTATTGGTGCGTTTATCAAGGGAATCCTTAATGCAGTTTTTTCTTTTTCCAAATTGTAACGTCTGTGACTTGATTAGATTTGGCGTCTAGATGGTACCCTGGATTACTATAAAAGGTTAAATATTCCTATTGCTTTTTGCAGTGTTTATTTGTTTGTGTTTACCAGGCGTCTTTTTAAGAGAAAATGACTGACAGAGGGAAAGCGCTCATGGAGGAAGGAAACAACAGGACGGATCCAAGTAATAGGAGAGAACAGATTCGAATGATAATGGAGATGGGAACCGACTTCTCAAGTGCTGGGTCTTCTAGAAGGGAGAGTAACCCTGACAAAGTGATTCGTCTTTTCGATCACCTCATAAGGAGTGATGAGAAAAGGAGGGAGCAGAGAATGAGAGAAGATGGCGGTCCTTCCTATGATTGTCGTATGTATGAAACGAGATCGTTTTTTCGTCGTCATAGTGAAGAAATTTTGTTGATGCTGGGAGAGGATCTCGCTTTTTCTGATGATGAGATGAGTGTGAAGGTTGAAGTAAAAGAAGAGATTGATGATGTAGGTCTGTATGCCGCCGCTTTTATTCCTGTTCCACTGGTCGACGAATCAGTTGCAGTCGCTGATGATCTTATTCCAGAGGTTGCTGCCCCTGAGGAGAATGTTGCTGCTATCCCTGCCAACGTACCGATTATTGATGTGGATCTGCTCGATGGTCTTGACGAAGATCGCGGTACTGTTGCCGGACGGCTTCGGGGTAGACGCAGGAATAAGAGAAGTTGATGCACCTTTCTTCGGAGTAGTTGCTATGTATCTGTACGAGTAGAAAATCTGCATAGGTACTCGAGGTACCACATCCATCAGATCTACTCATACATACAATATTTAGTTGTGGTTCAATGGCGCGAAGACCTCAAGAACAGCACCGAAGGTGCTCTGAACGATGATTAAAGACCATATAAACAGTAAAGACAAGATATAAGATAACCCTAATATATTTCAATGCTGAGATTACATGAAGAAAACCCTAAGGAACCAGAGGAGATTACAAACCTAATCTCTCTCTTGCTACTTAGGCTCAACCCAAAGAGAATCCAACCCTTACAACGTTTTCCAAGCTCGCCTTATATAGGTCGAGCTTGGGTGGTTTACAGCTAATAAAGACAAAAGACTCAATCGTGGTGGTGTCAGTTTCTGTCGAGTAAGGCGGTTTACGCTCCGAAGCTTCGGTCCTTCGTTATGGTCCGAATCCTCTCCCTCCGAGTCTTTACTTCGTCTGTGTGCTACGGCTTCTCTATCTTTAGGCTGGTCCGAGGATTCGTGATCCATTCTCTCGGCATGGTTAAGCTTCCCGGATGCGAGACACGTGTTCCGAGGGGTTTTACCCCCTACAGTTTGCCTCTTTCCTTTCCTTGTATCGAAGATGCAGGGAGAGGAAATTCCCTTTTCTGCCACCTCTCTGTCGAGTGTCCCTATTTCCTGCCACGTGTATATTTTCCTTCACGTCACGTTCTCCTAGGCTCACGGCCTTTCACCTTCTGACCGTTAGAGCCGGTTTCTTCTCACTATTTAAGTTTCATTTCTCCCTCTTAAAATCTTTTAGACCTTTCGCTTTCACTTTTCTTGGCGCCGGCGGTACTTTTCCGTGATACTTCCTTCCTTTGCATCTCTATATCAAGCGATCTTTCTGTTCCTTTCTTTTCAACCCATTGTTTTAATCAACCTCTTCTTTCATAAAGTTAGTTTCTTTAGGATTTTCTCTTCTTCCTTCTTTGTTTTCCGGCTGCCTCTGCTATTTCCGTCACCGGCGGTGTTGCTTCTTCCTTATTTTACCTCCTTCTTCATGTCGTCTGTTCCTTCGATTGAGGCCCTTTCTCTGAGGCTAAATGGCTTGTTCCCAGAGGGAAGGGGCTTTCGAATCGAGTCCATTGATTCTCCCAGATTAACTCCGGAGTTAGTTGAAGCGTATCAGTGTAGCGAAGATGTTCTTGTAGTGACGATTAATCAGATGACCGCTGGATTGTTTCCTCCTCTCTATCGATCCGATAATCCTTTGTTTCTTGAAATTCTTTGTTCTCTTCCTCAACCTCGAGGTGTGATGCAACTTACTTGCAGCGCGATCTATCTTATTAATCAGTGGGTTCTTCAATCTGAGAATAATTCTCCTGCCGAGTCCACAGCGAAGTATTATTATACCGCTGAGAACTTCTTTAAACACTACGAGCCCTTTCTGACTGTAGATAATGAGTTAGCTCCTTGGGGGGTTAGCTTTCGAATGGTGGATGGTAGCCGAAACATTCTTCCCGAATCTCTGGATTATTCCCTGGACGAAGACTGGTCTTCGGAGCCTATACTCCTTCGAGGTCCCATACTCCGAGGTTGGAAAGACTCTGGTCGGTTCATTGTTCGGACCGAGTTTGAGGTGGGCCACGAGTTTGAGACTCAACGTCTGTTTTCTATTTGCTTTTCGTCGAAAGAGACTCCCCGTGCTGACAAAGAAATTCCAGTGTCAGCAGCGACTAAGATGGTAATCGAAGAAGTGACTGCAACAAGTCCTCGGACTACCCTGTCCTTAGTTGTCAGTGGCGCCTCTGCCTCAGCCATGGTGCCTGCAACCTCGAGTGCTGGTACTGCCTCGGAATTTGCTCTTTCAACTTCTTCTGCGCCGAAGGTTACCTTTAATGCCTCTACCTTGGCAGCGACAACCTCCCCGAATGTTTTTGGTGAGCCCTCTGTTCTTGACTCGAACAATATTATTACACCAGTGGACCTCCTTTGCCCCCAAGAGGATGGTTCGTATATCAAGATGGATTCCTCCAAACAACTTGTCTCCAGTTTTCCACAGAGTTCGATGTTTCCACCTCCTCCTAGTTATGCTTGCAGATACAGGCAATCTTATACTGCCGAAAGGTTTAAAGATGTTTTGTATGAAAATTACTGTCCTGGCGAATTTACCACCGAGGTTTCAACTCGCTTTGAAGCTCATGCTTCGGATCCCTTAGGGCAGCCATTAGATCCAGATTTCTGCAAAAAGCTTGGCGATCTCTTTGGAGGTGATTGTCCTCGAGCCGAGTATGATTGTCGCCATCCTCCCTTGTCCTACGAGGAGAATTTGGCCCTGGTTCAGGCGGTGAGTTGCGTTTGTTTGTTATTCATATTGATGTTGCTGAAGCGTTATGTTGATCTATTTGTACCACTTCTTACCAGGGCGATTATCATGCCACTGACCTTCTAACTTACAACTTTGATCAAGCTAGCGAAAACGAGTATTTCGAACGAGAGTTTTATCGGATGCAGGAGGAGCTTGCCCAGGAGAAGGTTCGCAGTGCTGAAGCGAAAAGACTATCTATATGTAAGTCCCGTTTTTCATTTGCTTTTATGGGAGCATCTGTCTTTGCAGCCTCGGCTAAAACAGGTTTGCTACTTGCTTTTGAAAAGGCGAGCTGGAGAAGCTAGAGAAAAAACTTCAAGAGAGTCAGTTGACTATTGATCAGCTTCGGAATGACCGACAGTCATCTCAACTTGTCTCAAGTAGCGAAAGCTATCTTAATGATAGAGCGGCGCTGCTGAAGGAGAGGGATAAAGCTTTGGAAGATGTGGATTATTATAGGGTGAAAAGGCAAGAGGCCGAGAGAACTTATGTGAATGAGAAAAGGAGAGGGGATCAAGCTGAGCGTCTTGTCGAGGAAATGAGAAATAGGAACACATTGCTGTCCCGAGAAAATCATTTTTTCCAAATGGATGTGACTCGATTGCAACAAGAGCGAGATGCAGCTCGTTTAGAGAGGTCGATCAGTGCCTCGGGTAGGATTTTAATTGAGAGGTTGGAGGAGAGGGTCAGAGAGTTGAAAGTGCAACTGTCTACATTGCAGAATGTGAATAAGGAGCTGGTTGCTTCGAATGATGTTCTAAATAGGAGTTGTATCGATAAATGCCGAGAGCTTGCTTCGGCAAAAAGGACGAACGTCCAGACTACTGCTCTTATTGATGAATATCGAATAGAATTAGCCAAAAGTGGAGTTATTACTTCTGAGGATATCCGAAAGAATGCCTCGGTATCTCGCTTTACTAATCAGCACCAGGTTGCTGAATATATGGTTTGCAAAGAGAGTAGGGAGCTAACCCAAAGTTGCTTTTCTGCTTACTTCGTGGCCCTAGCTAAATCGTTGTGTAGTTATTCTTATGTTTGTTGTTTTCACTTTCAGGCATTGAAGCTAATTTGAAGAAGCAGGTTATCGACGCCGAGGTAGCGAGGAACGAAGCCATGAGTCAGCTGGTGACCGAATCCGAGCTGAAGTTGGAAGCCGAGAGGAAGGTTAAGCGTTTAACCAGAGAATTATCCGAAGAACGTCAGCACCGCTCTGCTGAGTCTGCTAGATGTGCTCGAGAGCTTGAGTTGGAACGCAAGCGTCATACCGAAGAAATGACAAATCATGCTAGACTATTATCCGAGGAAAAGGAACTTCGTCTTAAGCATCAGGCACGTGTGAGTGACCTGGTGGTCGGGTTTGGCCTCGTGCGTCATGAGTTGAGACATGGTCAGGCCGTAGAAGAACTTCTTTCTCAGTCTGCTATTGCTAATGCCTTCGCTACGAGCAGGGCCTGCCGAAAGCATGGTCGTTTTCTTTTTAGAACCATTGGTGTTGAACCTCCTACTTATGGTTCTATTGGTGCACATGACTCGGACGTTGCATCTCCTATTGATGAGTATCTGCTTCCTCAGGAGGTGTATGTGGCTTTGGCTAGAAATGAGCTTCGAAGGAGGGGCCTACTGGAGAATTTTTTGAGGATAACCCATGGTGGTGATGGCGATGATGTCGCTCGAGGTGGTGATTCCAGGAGTCTTAGTAAGGCCGCCGAGGGTACCAGTGATGGTCCGAGCGAATCCATTCATGGTTCCGAGGGAAATCCTCGTGATGGTGCCAATTGCTCGTAGTATAATTTTCGCCCATAGCTTTTGTATTTTGCGTTTTTCCTTTGCAGTCGTGCCCGCGCTATTTTGCTTATACGCGCATTTTCTGCTGTCACATTTCATGTCCTGTATTTGCACACATATATATATATATATATATATATAGAAAGGATTTTTTATTTTTGTTAAAATGTTTTTGTCCCTCCTCGGGACTGTTTTTTGTTTTGAGGAGGTCCCTTGGCTGAGTAATTTATTTGTGTATGCAAGCAAATCAACTGCCTCGGGGTTCCATCTTCCTCTATAGGTAGATGTTAATCCCATTTATCATGTACTCGATCAACTCGATCGATATCAGACATACTAAGTTTAAGTCAAAGAAAATCAGTGAAAAAACCTCAAATAATGTTTAAATCATCCTCATGTACTTCATCAATTTGATCGATATCAAAGATACCAAGTTTAAGTCAAAGAAAATCAGTGAAAAAACCTCCCTTAATGTTTGAGTCATCCTCATGTACTCAATTAATCGATCGGTATCAGAAAACTAAGTTTAAGTAAAAAAAAAAAAAAAAACTTGCACAATGTATGATTCATCATCATGTACTCGATCAACTCGACCGATATCAGAGATAGTGAATTTAAGTCAAAGAAAAACAGTGTAAAAACCTCTCACAATGTTTGGATCATCATGATGGACTCCATCAACTCAATCGACATCAGAAATACAAAATTTTAAGTAAAAAAAAAAAGTCAGTGAAAAAAACCTCCTATTATGTCTGAATCATCATCATGTACTTCATCAACCCGATCGATATCAGAGTACTAAGTTTAAGCCAAAGAAAATCAGTGAAAAAACCTCCCACAATGTCTGAATCATCATCATGTATGTACGAGTAAAAAATCTGCATAGGTACATGATGTTCTACAGCCCTCAGATCTTACTCATACATACAGTAGTTTATACATGACTCAAGGTACAAAGACCTCAAGAACAATACCAAGGATATGTAAAGAGGCATTAATCAGAAGACTAAATGTATGACGATTTATATTTATTTCAGTGTTGCAACTACATGGATTATCATCCTAAGGAGCTAGAGGAGATACAGACCTAATCCCTCTCTTGCCGCTTAGGTTATACCCAAAAGATTCCAACCCTTACAGTGTTTTCCAAGCTCGCCTTATATAGGCCGAGCTTGGGTGGTTTACAGCTAATAAGACAAGAGACTCAATCGTGGTGGTATCAGTCCTTGTCGAGTAAGGCGGTTCCTTCGGCAGTACTCCAGAGACGTCTCTGGGGCTTCGGCCTTTGAGATGAGGTCCGAATCCTTTTCTTCTGATTCCTCTCGATGTCCTCGGTCCCTTCTCTCTTTGGTTTGGCTCCGAGGCTTCGCTGCTAGTTCCTCTGGCGCGATCTTGCTTCTCGGATCTCTGACACGTGTACCGAGGGGTTTTACCCTCCACGGTTTGCCTCTTTTCTTGTCCAAAGATCGAGGAGGTTTGGAGAAGAAAACCCTTGGCGCCTCGTCTTCTTCGACACGTGTTCCCCTTTCGGTTTCTTTAACTGACACACGTAATCTTAAGTTCTTTTCGAAACCCTCGCCTTTCTTTTACCGTCTACCTACTGTACTGGTTCCATCCCTTTCTTATTTAAATTTGCTTTCTCCTGCCTTTCCTTCCTTCTTTCTTCCTCCCCCTTTTTCATCGCTTTTCCGAGACGCCTGACTATTGGAACCTTTCTCTACCATACTCTTTTTGTGGTTATGGTAAGCTTTTGGAGTTTGTTCCCCGTCGTTTTGTTTAGTCTCTATCCGCTACTCCTTTTAACCTTTCTTTCATTTCAGGCTTCTGAAAGTACTTCTGGTAAGGTGTTGCCTCGGAAAATGGTGGATCCTCAGAAAATTAGTTGGGAAGAGAGGGCGCGGATTTATGGGTTTAACACTACTCTTTTTCCTTATCGAAGCTTGGGTAAGGAGATTATGTCCCCTGAACTGCTTTCCACTCAAAAGTGTAGTAGTAAGAGGTCGTTTCCGGCGAACAACTCGGTGCCGGTCTTCCTATCCCGCTGTACAATCCGTCCAATCCTCTTTTCTATGAGATTTATTCCAAAATCAACCCTCC
This sequence comes from Papaver nudicaule, assembly GCA_023529015.1. Classification (NCBI taxonomy): domain Eukaryota; kingdom Viridiplantae; phylum Streptophyta; class Magnoliopsida; order Ranunculales; family Papaveraceae; genus Papaver; species Papaver nudicaule. The sequence goes on from JAJJMA010064974.1 coordinate 10,492, forward strand.
CTGCGGTGTGATGCAGTTAAATGGAAACTCTATTCGGGTCATCAGCGAATGGGTTGCTCGCTCGAAGGGCAAGTCGCATTATTATAAGGAGCTTCCCGAGGAGCTTAAACGTTCTCCAGATTTTTGGACTGCCAAGAATTTTTTCAGTTACTACAAGGTAGAAAAAACTTTGCTCAAGGAGAAAGCTCCCTGGAGTGTGAGCTTAGGTAAAGTGGCCGACTCTTCTCATGCTCTAGGTGACGTAGATCTTTCTGGGTCCAAGACGAACACGCTTCTTCGTCATTCTAGCGACGAGGTGTGGTTTTCCAAACCCGTGCTCATCGAGGGTCCCGTCCTTTATGGTTACGAAGATGATGAGGGGAGAATCGAGCGTACGAAGTTTGAGGATGGGCATGATTTTCCTGATGTTGATTTCTACAGAATTTACTTCTCTGAAGCGGAGCGTAAGAAGTCTCGGGAAAAGATTGCTCTTGGCAAGATGAGGGTAAGATGGAATTGTTTTTTCGTTAATCATTTTTGAATCATTTCGTTCATGTGCTCTCTTGTTTTTTCAGAAAAAGGAGCAAGAGAAGTTGAAGAACCAAGAGGCTTCAGAGCATAGTGATGACTTGAATAAGAAAAGGAAAAGATCTTCGGGATCAGCTTCTGCTGGGAAAGGGGAAATTAGTCAGGTGATAAACACTTCCTGCCTCAGCTATGCAATAGGTATGGATATCTGCCTCTGTTTAGAGCCTGACAAATTGACTGCTTTTCAGCAGAACGAGGTTTTGTCGGTTGATGATGGTGCTGCGAAGTTTTCATTGTGTGACCCGAATCGAAAGAGGGGCACTAATGTGGTTCCGAAGAAGAGAGGTGTGAAAGCCGCCATCCCTGCTGTATTACCCAAGGAGGTTTGCACAAGAGCTGTTAACAAAGGTTTAACTGATATGTCTACTGTGGCTGCGGAAGAGGTGGATGATGAAGAGACCGAAGATGAAAGGCCTCAGATTTTTAAAAGACTAAGAAGGGGTCTCGTGAACGAACGCCTTCTTCGTGGACCATCTGCAATGCCGACTTCCAGAATTGCAGTATCCTCGCAGGGACCTTCCTCTTCTTCATTTTATGGTGATAATGCCTCTAATCCTGGCCATCCCGATATGAACTTGAATGAATATGGTTCAAATGATCGTCTTTTTGGTTCTTCTCTGGTTTTACGTCGGTTGCTGCAGGTGTTCCCTCGGTCCCTAATGTCTTTGTTCAGAGGCCGTGCTCAGATGCCGAGGACCGAAATTTCTTAGAGCAGAGCTCTCTTCCTGGTTCGTATGCCAATGATTTAGCCAATCATCTGAAGGCGCATGCGAGAGATCCTCAAAATCATCCTTTAGATCCTTCGGTGGTCGAGTTTCTTTCTCAGGTTTTTTCTGGCTCCTGGAATAGGAGTACTCTTGCCTCAGCAGTTACTAATCACCAGGCATTCATTAAAGCTGTGAGTTCGTTTTTTGATTGTCCTGTCCTATGTGTTTTTTGTGTTTGTTGTTTTGATCTCATGCTTGCTTCTTTTCAGCAAAGGCATCACGGAATGTACTTGGTAGATCTCGTCCGCGCCCAAAGTCTTGAGATTGCTCGCCTTGACAAGGACAATCAGCTCTTACGGCAGAAGGAGGGTGGTTTTATAGGGGACATAAATGGTTTGAAAGAACGCCTTGAAATTGCTATGACAGAGCGAGATGGTTACTCCCAACGTATGGAGATTCAGAGGGAGCGAGCTTCGAAGCTTGATGAGGAGTTACATTTTTCTCGTAGTGCGTGCGAAGAAAAGGATGTCAAGATTGCAGTTTTAGGTAAGGAGGTGTCGCAGCTTAATGATCATATCCAAGGAGAGACTGCACGGACTGCTTTGTTTAGTCGCCAGCATGGTCGATCTTTATTTAGGTATTTAGGTATGTTGCCGCCCTATTACCCTAACGTCCTGAAGCATCCTGATGCCTCGCTGGAGTCTGATAAAGATCTTATCTCAGCCGAGAATGTTAAGTTGATAGTGGCTCAATTGCAAGCGGCGAAGCTTGAAGAGGATCTCGAAGAGATGGGCAGCGATGTTGATGGTGGGTCCGAAGTGGAGGAGGATAGATGCATTTGTGAGAAGCTGAAGGAAAGTAATGATTTTGAGGCCGAGAGACCAGAGATGGGCGGCAGGATTACTGATGATAATTCAAAGGGAGGTGGTGGTACTGATGGTGAGACGCCGAAGGGGGGTGAAGATACTATTGGCGGGGAGCCGAAGGAAAGTGATCTTATCGACGTTTCTGGCAATGGTTCTAGGATTAATGTCGATAGTGCCCCTTAAATCTTGCCTTTGCTTTTTGAGAAATGGTGGCGGGCCTTTGCTTCCACCCCATGATAATCCCTAGGGTATTTTTGGATTCTGATAATACTGTGTAAAAGGACTGTTTGAAGATGTAAAATAGGGAGCGTGTTCCCCCTGTCACCTTTTTGATTTCTTGTTGCTGCTCTTGTATATTGATTATCAGACTTTTGCATTTGTTGTTTCTTTCGTCCCTGCTGCTATTCTGCTCTTTGCTGCTGTTGTATTTACTTCGCTGTTTATTCATTTTGATCGGGAGACTACTTTGTATCGGTGGCTCTTATAGCTTCTTAAGGTGCAACTTCGGGGCTTACTTCGATGTAGGAGATAGTGAACCAAGCTAGTAGGGGCGTACGGATCACCCTTCCCAAAGGCTTTAAGTTACTAGCACTGGTTTCAAGCAAACACTGGCTATTGATAGTGTGGGCATCCGTTTTGCCTTAGTACGTTAGGTAGGTACCGAAGATATTTGCTTATCTTCCAAGAGGGCATGGTGGCGCCCTGGTAACCTATTTTTATCCTAAGTAAAATGTAGTGGCTTACGACGGATGCCCATTTTTCAACAATAAAGTAACACAATGGGGGAGTACCGGTCAAGGCTGGAGCTTAGACATGGCACTTTTCTCTTATCGCGGCCTGAAATTCGACCCGTCTATATCTGTTTAGAGGGGTCCCTCGGCTGCGTACTTCGGTTCTTGTTTTGGAGAGCGAAGAAGCTGCCTCGGGGTTCCACCCACCGCTAAAGGTAGATGTTAATCCCATTTATCGTCCCCTTGACGCTTGAGAACGCGAGGTCCTCGTGGTCGTTTAGTGGTGGGCGCGAATGTATCATCAGCTTATATAGCCTTGATTCAAGGCGCCCACCGCTAACGGGGTGTCTTGTGGGTAGAGGACTGTGTCATATAACTCGTAGGGCCCTTACGATTTATATGGCCATCAGCTATGTGCCTGCTATTCGAGGTCTTTTTGTTTTTTGGCGTTTTTTGCCTCGGCGTTGCAGCCTTTTTATTGTTGGCGTTTTTGCCTTGGCGTTAAAGCCTTTTTATTTTGCGACGAGGCTAGAGGAGGGCGTCATGGCCAGTTTATTTTTGGCGTTAAAGCCTTTGCAATTATGTCTTGCCAAGGGGGATTTTTTGCCCGCCCTGGCAGGATCTGGAGCTTGATTTCAGAAGAAGCTGCATCAAAGGGTGAGATTTTTCATTTATCCAATCTTACATAAAAAATGCTTTCTTAGCCGAGGTGTTTCATATGCTTTCATTCCATCAGGGTTTTGACTTCTGGCCTTCGCATCATTCCCGAGTTGCTTTTCTATGACGGAGGGCACAGTCCAAAAAAGGTTTTTGTTGAATATTCCTACCTTTGCTAAACCCGCTCGATTGTTCATTCGGAGTCTGGAGGCAGCATGCTGCTACGAGGAACTGTTCTCCGTTGTTGGGACGTTGGTCTGGCCTTGTGCCTGCCATTCCTGTTGTTTCGGCTATTAATTCATTTATGCTTTCATCCGTGACTTTAGGATTCTTCTGTTGTGGCTGTGACCGAGGGTCGTCTCCTGCTTTACGGTCGCTGTTGTGGTTTGCTGGACATCTTGTGCCGTCTCCCAATATGTTATTATTGACTGAGTCTTAGTCTGTGTGTGTTATTTTTGTGGCTTATTTCGCCTTACTCAATGCTTCGCTCTGTTTGTTTCTTCGGTACCATATTTCTTATAGATTATTTTGATTTTGCCCAGTCCCTGTATTAATGTATGCTGACTCGGTTGTTCTAAATGGTGCCAACGGTTGGTTTCTCCGTCTCTTAAAGTTTAAATAGTGGCGTGGGGAGTTGTAAAAGGTATGTAACTACTTTATTGGGTAATGTGCGGTTATGGCGTCTTAAAGTATTGGTGCGTTTATCAAGGGAATCCTTAATGCAGTTTTTTCTTTTTCCAAATTGTAACGTCTGTGACTTGATTAGATTTGGCGTCTAGATGGTACCCTGGATTACTATAAAAGGTTAAATATTCCTATTGCTTTTTGCAGTGTTTATTTGTTTGTGTTTACCAGGCGTCTTTTTAAGAGAAAATGACTGACAGAGGGAAAGCGCTCATGGAGGAAGGAAACAACAGGACGGATCCAAGTAATAGGAGAGAACAGATTCGAATGATAATGGAGATGGGAACCGACTTCTCAAGTGCTGGGTCTTCTAGAAGGGAGAGTAACCCTGACAAAGTGATTCGTCTTTTCGATCACCTCATAAGGAGTGATGAGAAAAGGAGGGAGCAGAGAATGAGAGAAGATGGCGGTCCTTCCTATGATTGTCGTATGTATGAAACGAGATCGTTTTTTCGTCGTCATAGTGAAGAAATTTTGTTGATGCTGGGAGAGGATCTCGCTTTTTCTGATGATGAGATGAGTGTGAAGGTTGAAGTAAAAGAAGAGATTGATGATGTAGGTCTGTATGCCGCCGCTTTTATTCCTGTTCCACTGGTCGACGAATCAGTTGCAGTCGCTGATGATCTTATTCCAGAGGTTGCTGCCCCTGAGGAGAATGTTGCTGCTATCCCTGCCAACGTACCGATTATTGATGTGGATCTGCTCGATGGTCTTGACGAAGATCGCGGTACTGTTGCCGGACGGCTTCGGGGTAGACGCAGGAATAAGAGAAGTTGATGCACCTTTCTTCGGAGTAGTTGCTATGTATCTGTACGAGTAGAAAATCTGCATAGGTACTCGAGGTACCACATCCATCAGATCTACTCATACATACAATATTTAGTTGTGGTTCAATGGCGCGAAGACCTCAAGAACAGCACCGAAGGTGCTCTGAACGATGATTAAAGACCATATAAACAGTAAAGACAAGATATAAGATAACCCTAATATATTTCAATGCTGAGATTACATGAAGAAAACCCTAAGGAACCAGAGGAGATTACAAACCTAATCTCTCTCTTGCTACTTAGGCTCAACCCAAAGAGAATCCAACCCTTACAACGTTTTCCAAGCTCGCCTTATATAGG
>JAJJMA010064983.1:0-11240 GCA_023529015.1 Papaver nudicaule
ATCACTACTAAAGTAGTCGACTATATTTCGAAAGAATAGAGAAAGTAGAATAGAAGAATTTCCATAAAGTCATAACTCCTACTAACCTTTTGTCGATGAAGAATAATTGATGTCTTCTTTGTCTTCACAGTCTTCGTCTTCAAGGTCTCTACTACTTTGTCTATATCCCAATTCCGAAATCTAAACTCTAGTAGGCTAAATCAAGAATTGAGTTTTGACACCTAAAACTGACAACTAGCTTGACATACCAACGCTAGTGGGTTTGACCGGACAATGTCCTAACAGTTACATTATTGGGTAATGAATATTATACTCTTGAAACAATGTGGTGATGCTTTGCAATGAAAGATAAATACTTGAATGACGAAAAAGAACATGGGTGGTGCTGATGATGCTTAAATACGTGGTTACTTTTTTTCAATTTTTTGAAGGTTTTTTTTTTTTTTTGTTATTCTTCTTTCGATGATCCATGCTGGTGATCTTTTTGGATGCTTTTAATCTTTATTATTATCTTTTTTTGGATGAATGGGATCGAGGGATGCGAACGATACAACTATTAGTTACGCAATTGTATAACCAACTTTTTAAAAAAATATATAATGGAAAAGAAGGTACTTACGAAGGTATTTCAGTCCAATAATATAATCAAGGAAAAAAAAAAGAAATTGAAATGAGATTCGGACATGCAAGAAAATAAAAACAAAGAACAAGTTATTTCTCCATACCTCTCATTTTAATATTTAATTCCGCACAAAAATTCTAATTATACATTCTAGAAATGGTGGTTTGTTCAAAAATCAGACGGTAACTATAAGTAATTCATCTTATTTACGAAACCAAGGAGTTCCAACTAATTCATGTATTAGTCTGCATCTGGCAAGTAAAAATGATAAGATAAATATTTTAAGAAACAAATGGATCTAATTTTTGTTTTTATTTCTATGGGTTCTAAAAGATAATCGTCTTTTTGATGGAGTAAAACAATAAGATTAAAATAGAATTATGAAAAATTGGACGAATTTAGGATTTTATTTTCATGAGCTCCAAAAATATATAGGCACAAAATAGAAGAGTTGTAGTAAAAAAAAAAACTATTTAAATTTAAAATTTGCTCACCAAACATTTTTGGTTAGGAAATACTTTTATCATAGTAATGAATAATGATATCGGGTTTAAATAATCAACATGTTATCCGTCACATGATTAACGGGTTCACGTAAAATAACTCCACATATGACTCTCCATATTTAATTCACAAATATATTCTACAACCACGGGAGCCTACAACATCAACGCATATATGATTCACGGGTTATTATTCTAAAGTTCTTGGATATGGTTTTCTAATATTATATTTTAAATAAAATTGCTTACGCATGTACCGTCCAACATATTTTATAAACAAAACAAATACAACAAATCAATAGCAAAGCCAATTTTGCACAACAAATACTTGACTCTTATGGTTAATAGTTTTGGAAAATTTTTGTACTTGGATCGTTTGTTTGAGTACGCTTTAGAATTTGGGCCATAAATTTGTAAAGTTTATATTGAATCTTTGTTAGTTTTAAATCGATATAAGTAGTCAATATTAATTTTATCAGATAATTGGTTTCTTACACTACACAATCATGTTAATGTAGTCGGTTATGTGTGCTTACCAATTTTCCGATATAAGACAACCATACCGTGCGTAGCACGGGTGATCAACTAGTTTAAAGGAAATATGAAGTACTTTATATGTCCATTCCATTAAAAAAAATTAGCGGTCGACATTTTCAGATGATCGTCAGTTGCTTCATTACAGTTTATAACATAATTATTTTTCCATTTACATTATCATTAGCTTGGGCAACAACACCATTTAGACTCTAAGCCAAGGTTCTAAGGTATCATCGAATAGTTAAAGTACTGTTTCTTATTTTTATTTTAGAAAAAGGAAGGATGGTACCTTTTTCATTCATAGCAAGATTCCTTGCAAAAAAAAAATGTAATAATAAATAAATAAATAAATAAATAAATAAAGGTTAGAATTAGTTATAGGATTGTTGTTCCAGAATTGAAAATTATAATTGTTTCGAAGGATATAAATGTCTCTCTCGTCCAACAATGTTTTATGGCTAATTAAGCTATTACAAAATATAAATTTGTGAGTTGCCTCTATCATAATCTATTCTTAAACATAAATCCATGGGCTTTGAAGTTCATATAGTCAGTAATTTTTTTGTTAAAATCTTCACTATTTGAGTATCTTTGTTGCCTAGCTTGAGTGTAAGTTCCAATCAGCAACAAAAGAGTGTTTTCTGAATAACTGCAGAAGATGATTAGGTGCTCACTCCGCTGTGATGCCCACTGGAAGGTGTGCTCTTGCTCTAATTGCTTCTGTGAAAAAGTGGGGATACCGAGATATACCACCAACTTTTACTTTTCGTGAACCTAGTTGATTATGGTTGTTTGAACGATCTCACAAATCAATATTCCAACAACAACCTGAGTATAGTTCAGAGAACCGAACCCTAACAAGAATGTAGTTCTCGTAGATCTCAATAGAGATGGAATCACTTAAAAGTTATGAATCAACAAACTTGCAATTACTTCTATTATATAGATCAAAGACAATATAATGCGGAAGGGAAAAGTAATGCAAGACACCATAATTTTGTTAACGAGGAAACTGCAAACCTAGCAGAAAAACCCCGGGACCTCGTCCAGATGTGAACACCCTTAGTATGAACGGTATACAAACGCTAGCCTACTCTCAGACTTCGGACTGGACTGTATCGAGACTGAATTCACCCTACAAGCAATTCAGCTACCAATGTGCTCCTACGTCTCTTGGCTCCCGCAGTAGCCTACGTACTTGATTCCCCTTGCTGACGTCCTTTACAGGCCCAGGAGTTGCTCCACTTCCCTTCGTGAAGACTAGCGCTACCCTGCCTCTAACAGGACGCCTAAAAATATCCAAGTAATCAAACAAGAATACAATTGTGATTTCCTTTAGACTTAAAGTCAAGGTTAATGGAAATCAATATGTTGAATAGGGCTTATTGATCTAGCCTAAACAACTTTACCTCCAAACGCGAGACGAACATAGTATGAAACCTAGTTCGTGAATTTGCGTTGGGAACTTCTAGTGTTTATGATACAAGATCTACCTTACGAAGTTTCTATCAAATCTTGGTCGTGATAAGATTGAAAGTATTCAATCGACCCAAGATACAAGATGGAATTTTACTTCCGACCTGTGCTTCACGATCCTCAAGTGAAGTCTTTCAATAGTCGTAGTCCAAAAGGACTTCGAGATGACGACCAACCTTTATGCAAGGATACACGGATGTGTAGAGGATTGAGATTGTATCTTGCAGAAGGTCATCTATTTATAGTGATCACCAAGGGAGGCTTTGCTTAAAGTTTAAGCAACCTTGAGTAGGGCTCAAGTAAGTTCCGGAACTAAGAAGGTCCATAACTTGATTACCCATTCTCAATCTTCTAAGAACTTTGGACTTAGCCAAATGTTAAAGAAGACTCAACCTTGTTTGAAGGTTTGCGACTTCTGGTCCAATACTTGTTTGGACATCGCTTTGCGACTTCTGGTCCAAATACTTAGTTTGAACATCGCTTGGATTAAGTTGTTGAATTCCATGGTCCAAGTAATGAAAAGTCCGAGAACTAATCATGCCTAGACCGAAAACTTCAAGATATGGAGTTAAAAGTTTTCGCATGGCTTATATGTACGCGTTCATAGAGCAGTCAATGGAGTTCAGGAGAATTCAGGAGAATTCTTGAACTTGTATGTACGCGTTCATGAACGCATTCATACAGACTTAGCTCGTTCTCTGAAATGCCAAAAGCAACAATGTACGCGTTCATGAACGCGTTCACCGTTGGGGTCATTTCAAGAGACAACTCAACATACTCTACCTATACATATTATCACAAGTGTGACAAATGCAAAGGCGAAAATCCTAGAATACCTTCGGATCATATAAACAACATCATAGACTATTGGTATGATAGAAATGGTAAATACGATACGGAAAGGAAAAACCTTTCTAACATTCAGCGAGGACGTTATGATTTATCAAGTAGTAAGCTTCGGTCTTCGTCTTCATCAGTCTTCGTCTCGATTACCTAAAACTATCCTAGTCCGAGGTTGTAGAGTAAACTTATCAAGGATTGTGTTTTTGTCTCATAAACTTGACAACTGACTTGAGATAGCAACATCAGTGGGTTCAACCGAGCAATGCTCTAACATTCTGTACTACATTCTGCATTGGATCTTGCATATCTTGTGTTTGGCATCAAACAGTCAGTCTTATTCCTGAGGTGGTGTTAGGTTCCAACAAAAATATAGCGACGCTCATAATTGTTACGGCCATAAATCTTTTTATTCTGACCATTTTCTCCCTTGTAACTTTTAGTTCAATATCATGTATTGGATTGTAATACAGAGTATGTATTATGCCGTAATCATCTTCATATGTATGCAACATGTTATTAAAAAAAAGTAATAATGTTGGATTGGATTACAAAGTTTGCATTATGTCATAATCATCTCCGCATGTATGCAACATGTTATTAATAAATGTAACAATTTTTCTAGTTGTATGTGCATATTGTTTTGTTTGATCTTCCTAAAAGAGTTTTCACATCTTTCTTTTCACACAAGCCAACAAACACAGCTTCATATAGCAGACCATTCCAAGTTTATTGCATTTCTAGAATGAAGCTCGAACCTCATATTTATCCAATCATGCATGGAAACCATTAGTATCATTTTTAACATATTGCATATCTAAGTGTAATGCATCCAGATTTGATTGAAAAAAATTACAATTTAGAAAAGAAAAAAATGGTTAAGGAATTCCTCCCCTGCATTGCGTAACAAGCACCTGGTAGTGATATTGTCTAGAAGGATTGTTGCATCTATAATACTATTGAGAGGTATAAAGTGTGCAGCTTTCCAAAAAAAAAACTTCTAACAGAGAAAGTCATCTGCATTTTCCGGATGTTACTCCATAGTATTATCACCAGTAGGACTTATTGAGTTATATAGAGACTTAACAAAAAATATATTTGTTGAGTATCCAGATTGATTTATCAACTATACTTACTGCTATGAGGATTTTTAAATTCTCGATGTTCTTACTAAAACATATTTGTAGTTTAGTTTGATTCTATGTATGAGATTTTGTTATCAACTGACTGACTTTTATTATCCTTGAGATGCTGCATTTTGCTTGGGTAGATGTGTGGTTTACTTCCTCGTATCCAGTAATCCTCCAATACATCCATTTTATCTCCATTTCATATTTTCCAAAATATCTTACTCCTGTAAGTATCCCCTTCCAGATTTAACTATTTTACTGTTTTCATTCGGTATTTATGTATAAAAACATCTAATTGGGGGAAATATTTTGTTTTAAGGATCGTTTCTCAGAGGGTCTAAGGGTTCTCTGGAAGTCTCCACCCCATATTAACAATCATTTCACTTTTGAATTTTCCTACGTTCTTTTATACCACCTTCAGTGATTGGCTTGCATATTGAACCCTATGACTTCGGGCAGATACCCTCTTTCTTTTCTCCATATTTTCATCTATGGGGAAAATGAAACTAACAATATGAGTGAGACTAAGTTGTTCAAATGAAGAAGAGACTACTAATATCACTACACGAATATTGGCCTTCAGCGACAAGATTTTTTGTCGCAAAAAATGCTATTTTCGTCGCTAATTCCTTTTACCGACGAAAAATTTTCGCCGCTCGGCTTGTCGGTAAATCCTCGTCGCTAAATGTCTATAGCGACATAAGTAATATTTTTGTCGCCAATACTTATCAATGACCAAATAAAGATTGGTAACTAAAGTTTTTCATTACCGACGAAAACAAAGTTTTGTAGCAGATACAATTTTTTGGTGACACAACACAAAGAGTGTCGTTTTTTTAAAACAATTTGAAAATACGGCAGACTGTCTGCCTTCCCCCCCCCCCCCTTTTTTTTTTCTTTTCACGGCAGACAGTCTGCCCTTTTTTTATTTTTCTTCTTTTCACGGCATACTGAGTGTTTTTTTTTTTTACACAGCACATAGAGTGTCGTGTAGTCTTTACTACCTAGTACTCTTTCATATGAAAGAGAGATTGAAAGTGGTTGGGGTCAAAGTGGGTTGGTAGTGACCCATAGTAGGAAATGTTGTAAGTAGCGTCGGATAAAACTATGGCTCTGAATTCAACATGGGTGGTAAGGCTCTGGGTTTTAGGAATGAGAGCAATGAATAATCCATTTATTTACTTGAAAAACAAAACTTTTTATGGAAGAATTTTGGTGGGAAACCATCTAGACCAAGGCTTTTGTCAGGTTCTATTGAAAACAGAATACTTTTTTCATCTCAAGATAGATGGGACTTCACATAACAAAGTATTAAATCAGAATCAGTAATGCAAGCATGAAATAAACCAATCATATCTTTATCAACATCAAGATTAACAGTAGTTGTTATATTATAAAAATGATGAGTTATGCAATCAGCAATTTCGTGTCTAACATGAGCTCATTCACCATGCCTTTTTGCAATGTCTCTATTCTATTTATTTTTAATCTCTGCTTAGCTTTGGTATAGAAATTTTTATGTTTCTATCTCCTCGAGCGAGGTCCTAATCTCTACATTTGTCCTTGAAAAAGCAGGGGTACCGAAATACAACCAACTTTTCGTTTGGGCTCGTGAGTCTTATGGTAAGATATAGACAATCTCAAAAATCAATATCCAAATATGTTAACCAGAGTTAGGATCACAAGTGATCAGTCCCTAACGCAAGAAAAGTCTTGGTGAATCCCTCGAAAGGATTTGAGACCAACTCAACGGTTATAATAACGTACTACTTGTGTTTGCTTTAATTATATAATCAGAAATATAATGCGGAAAGTAAAGCACACAAGATACCAAAGATTTTTTTAACGAAGAAATTACAACCTGTAGAAAAACCTCGCGACCTCGTCCAGTTTGAACACCTCACAATACTAATTGTCTACAAACGCTAGCCTACTATAAGACTTCGGTCTGGGATGTAGCAGAGACCAACTCCATCCCTCCAAGCGAATTGGATATTGTCGCATTCCTTACGTCTCTAGATCCCCCACAGATCATCATGCACTTGATTCCCCTAGCTGACGTCCTTTACATGCCTTGGAGTTGCTTTAACCGTTGTTAAAGGCTTATTGACAATTCCGGGTTTGCAACCTCAATTATCAATTGTATGTTTCGAACTGTCCTCTTCAGTTTAAAATACGTAAAGTGACTTCCTTCGGATTGCTCCATGTCATACAGAAATCTACTTACAAGCGGGGGCTGATAAGTAAACCGAGTAAACTATGCCCAACTTGTCTCTACCTCAGCTATGAAAAGAATCACTCAAGAAACTTACACAACTCGAGCTAACTAGGTCTTACAACACCGTGTACAGCTGTACGTTGCTTCAGTTAAAACCCTGTAGTCACGTATCAGTTCTTGAATGGCCTTATTGCAAAAGAGAAGGACCGTAGAATAGACAAGAACGTGATCAGACAACCAAGGTTACAAGTTAATCCGATAAATACCACAAAAGCAAATATCTCCTACCTGTGCTTCCCAACTCTCAAGTGAAGTCTTTATAGTCGTTAGGTAAATCCCACAGAGGAACTGCTACCGTATAGAGGATGACTACCACAACAAGCTTACACCGAAGTGCAAAGAGTTTACGATAAATTCCTCAGAGAAATTTTCACGTATGCTTGATGCTTGTGGTTTTTTTTTCTTAAACCCTCTATTTATATCTTTCAATAAGATAGGTTGCTTTGAGATAAAGCAATTGATTACTTGTGCTACAAGTTAGCTAGTGCCCATGTAAAACAAACCCGTTACTTAGCTTGCACACAAAGAAACCCTAGATTAATATCATTTGGAAATCTTTTATCATTTATATGCCAAGTGGTTGTTAGCTCTTAACCATTTCAAGATAGAGATCCAATGGAAATGAGAATACCTTTATCTTATTGACTCATTGAGATTCGTTAGATGGACCACAAAAGTCATTTTGATAAAGCTTAAGTCCAACTAAGAGATAAGGAGTTATCTAGTTAAATCCCACGTAATTATCCCGAAGATAATCACCAGACTGGAAATGGAATCTAGGTCAAATACATCGAATATGCACGTTCACGTACATGTACACATACAAATTGATGTTTTGGAACTCAGGAGGAAAATCCGGAGCTCTTGTTCACAGACCGGTTCGTGAACCGCCTAGTTCCATATTAGGGTTTAACTGGATCCGCTGGAAGTACCTGGGCTAGGCCAGTTTCCGTACTTAGACGTGTAGACGCCCTCAACTATAATCCATGGACTCTGCTCTTAGAGTACTCCTTAGATTCATCCATTCTCCTACATGTGACTTGCAAGCAAATCATTGTATGGAAAGTGTATTGAATCTATCTCAAGCATCTTATAACTTAGTATAGCGGGAACATATACCAACATAACTCATGGTTATGTAGACAAGATAAAAATCTCAATCGCTATTAGTATCTCTACTAAAGTAGCCAACTATTTCGAAAGATAAAATAAGTAGAATAGAAGATATTCCATATAATGTCACAACTCCTACTAACCTTTTGTCGATGAAGAATATATGATGTCTTCTTGGTAATCTCTGTCTTCGTTTTTAAGGTCTTTAAATCTTTGTCTATATCCCAATTCTGAAATCTAAACTCTAGTAGGCTAAATCAAGAATTGTGTTTTGACACCTAAAACTGACAACTAGCTTGACATACCAACGCTAGTGGGTTTGACCGAGCAATGTCCTAACAGTCCTTCCATAATTTTCTTGTGTTACATACCATTTTGCCAAGTCATGGGTAAAACTTGTTAGGTCCTTAGCTTTATCAGGGTAATAGTTTCTCCTATTAATCTGGCTGTGTTTTCTCTTGGATGTTTCAATCTTTGTTCTGATGTTTTCGGGGGCTTTCTTTCGTTTATTGAAACCTCTAATGTAAAATATATACTTCCTATAAGAGTATGCAATGGACTTTTTTTTGCACATGTAAAAGAAGAATAACCTCTAATGTTTCAGTTCTTGAAAAGGAAAGGGTACTAGTATATCGTGAACTTGTAAGAGAAATTCCTTATATATTTTGATCTTTGATCATAAGGACTTGGGGTGTACATAGTGCGGTTTGGTGCAGTTTTTGGCTAAGCCTGAACCAAAAACGAGAAGAACTGTTTCTTTGCTTTTGACACCAAAATCAAACCATTAGGTAATCGGTTTGGTGCAAAACCGAACCGTCTCGGTTCGGTGTAAACCTGTTGGTTCTATAAAACCGTTAATTCTGTCAGCTCCATGTAACTGACAGTCCAAAATTTCAATACAAGACAAAAGTTGCTAAAGATAATATCTATACTTACGATTCACTACATTTTCATGATGAATCATTCACTATCAAATTTGATAAAGAAACGAAATCGATATACTCAAGGTACCTCTAGTACCGGTATATAAGGGGAACCAGAATTAGACAGAGTTTGATAATGCACATGTAGTGGTTGGTACAAATATTAAAGAAAACTATGTATCTGACCATTTTGAGCGTTCTGGTAAGTCATGATTAAAAGGTGGTTGGAGCTAATTAACGAATGTATATCTCGCTCTTCCGCCTCACTTGGAGGAAGACTTGACAGATATCCTTGGCATCAATTCTATCTTCTAACTCCCAAAAGTCACAATAACACATGTGTATCAATTTTGGTAGAAAGGTGGTAGCCAACGATACATACATTCCATTTCCTAGACGTTGAGATTGGTATGTTTGATTTGACTTTGTATATATGTGTGTGTGATACAGGTGTATCCTTCTTGGTTTAGGAACGTAGTTAATATCAAGTTAATTGAGGGAAGAACTCTATTTAGGAAAGGAATTCCAAATAGAGAAGGATTCTTTTAAGGAAGGAATCCTAGACAAGGTAGTATTCCTAAATAAGGAAATACTCCTAGATAAGGTAATATTCCTTAATAAGGAAATACTCCTAGACAAGGAAATATTCATAGATAAGGAAATATATTCCTTAGAGGTTTGGGAAACCAAACCACTATAAAAAGCTAGACAAGGCATTCAATAAAGGCATGAAATCCTGGAAGACATCCTAGCAGAGGAGTAAGGTTTCATCCCGCCTATTTGGGTGGTAGTGAGTTGGTTCAAGGTATCTCTTTGATGGGGGTTCTATGGATCAATTAGATTGAACTACGTTTGGTTTGATTCCTTGTAAAAGGATACGTAGGCAGCTGAGGTGCAACCGAAGGGACTCAGATTTCTCGTTTGAGAATCTAGTCCAGATCCAAGATCGTAGTATCTAGACATCTAGTAAATCTAGAGAAGAAACTTGTGAGGTAATTACTAGAGGTATTACAAAAGCAAGTTTAGAGAAACAATTTAGGGTTTAAATTGTTTTAGTGAGATTGTGAGCTTGAAAGAGAGAATTGTAATAGTTTTCTTGTTCATAATCTAGAGAAGATAGTTTCTTCGAATTGGTTCTCGTGTTTTCATATTTTCGTCTATTGTTATTTTGAATTCCGCCCTAATAACTCTAGTCATCAAGAGTATGGAGATCATACGTATCAAGTTGGTATCAGAGCGGGTTAGCTCCTTTTAGGGAAGATTACTGTGGTTTATGGTCTTCACTAGATCTCTCTACAAGAAGCTTGGTGAGTTATTCGAAAAGCAGGAATACGTAACAAGAACAAGAGGATCATGGAATGGTCTAAGTTAGGTAAAAAACGATTTAAGAATGAAGGTTTGAAGTATATCTTTCGTCTTGATTTACCACCTTACCTGGGAAAGTACTCGATTATTAATGTCGAATACTTGAAATTGTTCGAGCCGCGTGTTGAAGACTTGTGGTTTGTTCGGGAAGAATCACTCAAGGAAGATTGCATTAAGGAGCAAATAGTGACTAAGACACGTCAAGGAGAGAAGAAGACTTTCCTAGTTGGATATCAAGGTCAATTTCCAAGCAAAGCGAGATGGTTCAAGACGGGGATAGGGACTTACGAGTTCTCTAATCTCAAGTTCTAACTTTCACAGGAGTTCCAGTTCTTAAAGGGGGGGCCCATGATACAGGTGTATCCTTCTTGGTTTAGGAACGTAGTTAATCTCAAGTTAATTGAGAGAAGAACTCTATTTAGGAAAGGAATTCCAAATAGAGAAGGATTCTTT
>JAJJMA010064991.1:0-13390 GCA_023529015.1 Papaver nudicaule
AAGACATGGCAACCGAGACCATAGATACCCAGTTTGCCTCAGTATATTAGGTGGGTTACGAAGATAGCGAGTATCCTCCGAGGGAACATGGTACTGTCCCGAGAACCCGTTTAGCCTAAGTAAAGTAGGAACCTTATGTTCGGCTAGCTGCTATTCTGGGTCTCGATAATAAGATAGCACAATGGGGGAGTGCCAGTCAAAGATGGAGCTTAGACATGGTAATGTTCTCCTATCACGGCCTGGAGTTCGACCCTTCTTTTTTCGCTTGCCCTTCCTCAAGGCTGTATTTGATTTTTTGGAGGAGGTCCCTCGGCTGCGTAACTCGCTTAACATTCCCGTGAATGCAAGCTAATTAGCTGCCTCGGGGTTCCATCCACCCTAAGCACAGATGTTAATCCCATTTATTATCCCCGCGACGCCTCAAAAAAGGAGGTCCCAGCGGTCGCAATAGTAGTGGGTCCAAATGTCTCTTAGCTTATGTAGCTTAGATTCAAAGTACCCACTACTAACGGGGTGTCTTGTGGGACTTATATATGCCAGTCGAGGACTTATATATGCCTACAATTCGAGGTCATTTTTATGCCTACCATTCGAGGACTTATATATGCCTACCATTCGAGGTCTTTTTTATGCTACCATTCGAGGACTTATATATGCCTACCATTCGAGGTCTTTTTTATAATTGGCATCAGGGCCTTTGGAGATGTGCCTAATCAAGTAGGACTTTTTTCCATACCGAGTATGATCTGGAGGTTGATTCAAGATGTAGTATGCTGAGAAATAAAATCACTCTTTATTTGGAGGTTGGATTCAAAATACATTATTCTTTATGACTAGTATTTTCATATATACTTTGTGTTCCAAGCATTTCCCAGCCCGACTCCATCATTTTCATCAATCAACTTGTAAGCGCCTTTCCCTGCCACTTGTTGTACCTTGAAGGGCCCTTCCCATATTGGTTCTAATTTTCCAGCGCTTCCTTTTTGGTAAGGTGGTATTTCTCGCAAGACTAACTCGCTTGGAATTCCCGTTCGATAACCTTTTTGTTATATCCTCGAGCTAATCCTTGTTGATAGTTAATTATATGTTGCAGAGCGTCCTCCCTATCTTTTTCCAAGTCATCTAATTTTGCATAGATTAAATCCGCAGTCAGGTTTGCTCCCACGACTTGTATTTATTGTTGGTAACATGATTTCGGTTGGTAGCACTGCCTCTGTCCGAATGTAAGATGAAATGGGGCCATGCACATTGCTTTCCTTCGTGAGGTTCGAAATGCCCACAGTACGTTGTGGATATGTTCGCACCATTGCTTTTTGTGTGGTAAGACTCTTTTCGTCAGATTATCCCCTATTGTTTTGTTTGTTGATTATGTTTGGCCATTGCTTTGTGGGTATATAGGTGTCGAAGTCCCTAGCTTGACATTGTATTGGTTTAGCAGTTCTCTAACATCAGCACTCAAAATTTTTTTTTTTCATTATCGGGTACTATCTCGGCAGGGACTCCGAAACGACAAAATATATTTTCCCAGAAGAAAGTGAAGACGTCTCGACCCGTGTGATTTCTCAATGCTTTCGCTTCGATCCATTTAGTGAAATAATCAGTTGCTATGATGATGTAGTTGTGCTACCCTGATCCTGGAATGAAAGGTCTCACAATATCGACCCCCCATTTTGCGAAGGGCCATGGGCTTAATACCGAGTTCAAGTTCGTAGCGGGTGTGTGTATCCTTTTTGCGAATCTTTGACAAGCGTCGCATTTTCGAGATATATCCTTTGCATCAACATGCATGTAGGGCTAGTAATACCCCCGGGTTTGGTTCTCTGGGCTAAATCTCTTGTTCCACTATGAGTCCCTGCTGCGCCACTATGAAGTTCTGTCACCAGCGCTACCCCATCTAATCGATGAACGCATCTTAAATGTGGACCCAAGTACGACTGCCTGTATAATACCCCTTCGAGAATCTTGTAATTGCCCGACCTACTTACTATCTTGTGTGCCTCCAATGGATTGCTCGGTAACTCCTTGGTTTCCAAGTACTTTCTTATTGGCAATCTCCAGTCTTCGACTTCTTCTTCGATTGCCACTACGAGTTCCTCCCTTAAGTCTTCGATGGACGATTTCTGAATTCTCTCTATCTCGATTGAGACAATGCTTGGATCTATTATTTTTGAGGCGATAAACGCTAAAACGTCTGCATATCTGTTATCCTTTCTGCATATGTGCGTGATTTTTAGATTTGGTATTTTCGTCATTAACCTCCTTGCCAACTTCTTGTATTTGAGCAATGAGTCATTTGATTGATAACTCTCATCGAGTTTCCTGACTACGAGCTAGGAATCTGTTGTTATTCGTGCTTCCTGAATTTCCATTTCTATCATGAATTAAAGGTATCATTGATTCGTATTCTGTTTCATTATTTGTGGCTTCGAATTCCAGTCGTAATGAGTACACTGTTCGCTTTCCTTCGGGTGAAGTAAAGACTATGCCAATTCCCCGTCCATCTCCATTTACTGATCCATCAATGAATATTTCTGAAAAAGAGGGGATACCGAGATATATCACCAACTTTTAGTTTTCGTGAACCTAGTTGATTTAGGTTGTTTGAACGATCTCACAAATCAATATTCAAACAACAACCTGAGTATAGTTCAGAGAACCGAACCCTAACAAGAACACGTTCTTGTAGATCACAATAGAGATGGATTCACTACTGGTCATGAATCAACAAACTTGCAATTATTTCAATTATATAAATCAGAGATAATATAATGCGGAAGGGAAAAGTAATGCAAGACACCGGAATTTTGTTAACGAGGAAACTGTAAACCAGTAGAAAAACCCCGGGACCTCGTCCAGATGTGAACACCCTCAGTATTAAGCGAATACATATGCTAGCCTACTCTCAAACTTCGGACTGGAATGTATCGAGACTGAATTAACCCTACAAGCAATTCAGCTACCAATGTGTTCCTACGTCTCTTGGCTCCCGCAGAAACCTGCGTACTTGATTCCCCTAGCTGACGTCCTTTACAGACCTAGGAGTTGCTCCACTTCACTTCGTGAAGACTAGCGTTACCCTGCCTCTAATAGGACGCCTAAAAGTACTCTGTTAAGAACAAGAATACGATTGTGATTTCCTTTAGACTTAAAGTAAAGGTTAATGGAAATCGATTTTACTGAATAGGGCTTATTGATCTAGCCTAAACAGTTTTACCTCCTAACGTTAGACGAACTTAGTATTAAACCTAGTTCGTGAATATGCGTTATGGAACTTATGGGGTTTACGATTCAAGATCTACTGTACGAAGTTTCTGTCAAATCTTGGTCGTGATAAGATTGAAATAATTCAATCGACCCAAGATACATGATTAGGAATTTAACTTCCGACCTGTGCTTCACGATCCTCAAGTGAAGTCTTTCAATAGTCGTAGTCCAAAAGGACTTTGAGATGACGACCAACCTTTATGCAAGGATACACATATGTGTAGAAGATTGAAGTTGTATCTTGCAGAAGGTCATCTATTTATAGTGATCATCAAGGGAGGCTTTGCTTTAAAGTTAAGCAACCTTGAGTGAGGCTCAAGCAAGTTTCCGAACTTAGAAAAGTCCGTAGGCTTGTATTGAGGTCCAACTCAATCTTCTTCTAACACGTTAGTCGAAACCTTAAGGTTGTGAGAAGACTCGCCTTGATCAAGAAGGATGGCTATGGCTCAAACAAGTTTGGACATGCTATGGAGTCCATACACAAGTATACGAACCCAAAAAAATTGTGGACATGAGTTCCATGGGCCATATTGTGAAAGCTTGCAAGAAACTAAACACAATAGGCAAGAACGTCAACACATGGACGCGTATGCTGTTGGCATGTTCTTTCCATGGTTTATATGTACGCGTACATAGAGTAATTTGTGGAGTTCAGGAACTTCCTGAGTTTCTCATATACGCGTACGTGAACGCGTACATACAAAGTGCTCAAGCTCTAATAGAAACGCAGTTCAAGTTATGAACGCGTACATGAACGCGTATGATGTTCACGCAATCTAAGAGATAACTCAATATTCCACATTCTACTTGAGCATTGGTCATGAAATGACTTAGATGCTTAAGAGAACTAATCTTTATAATCCTTCGGATCACATAAACAACATCATAGACTATTTTCATGATAGAATGGTAAATACGAAACATGAAAGGAAAACCATTCTAACCTCTAATGAGGATGAGATGTTTAATCAAGTATGTAAGCTCCGGTCTTCATCTTCAATGGTTTTCGTCTCGAATTCCTAAATCTATCATAGTCCGAGTTGTAGAGTAGACTTATCAAGGATTGTGTTTTGGTCAACTAAACTTGACAACTGACTTGAGATAGCAACATCAGTGGGTTCAACCGAGCATGCTCTAACAATCTCCCCCTTTGTCAATTTTATTGACAAAACCAATCTTACATATGGATTCAAAAAGTAAAATCTTTTAGCCCTAACCATAATGTACTTGATCTTCTTGTAATCTTCAACCTCTTCGAATAAGAGTGTTCCTGCAAGTGAAGATTCAAGGTAGAGATAACAAACTCAAAGTCACCACACATCATGGTTCTAGAAGGACATAGTCCAACAAAATTTTGTTTTGCAATTGAGTAGTATACAAAACTTGTAAGCATATTGCATCGATGCTTAAAGATACTACACAATATGAGACGTTTTCCCCCTTACTCAATACACTAACTTTTTCTTTGACATTACAAGCAAATCGATTTTACTCCCCTATGACAATGTCGTAGACAATTGTCTAAGTAGTTAGAAGATTTTACTCCCCCTTACTACAAGATTTCTCCTCCTTTTTGTCACTGTTTTTGCCTGAAAAACACTGTACCGTCTCTGGGTACTTTCGTAGTGCTCGAGATCAAAATCGAAGAAGACGAGCCTAAACCAAGTCAATGGTCGTTTCAAGTCTTGCTTCGGTCACAGAGAGGATAGAGGTTGATCTAGGGAGGAAAACAATGAAAGAAACTTGAGATCAGGTGTAAATGTGTGTTTCTGGGTGTAAAGGTTCAAGATCTACGTCGTGAACGTGACTAGAAACTCCAAGGCTAGAAGTGTTTTGAATGCTCAGGTATTCGCTCTGAGGTTCTGGTGTTTTCAAGTGTTCTGCCTTGGAGGATAGAGGAAGCCTCTATTTATAGTGTTGAACTCACCCTGATCTCTCGATAGAGAAGGTGTGAGTCGTGGAAGAGTGGAGGAGTGGAGAACATGAGTTGATTTCTGTAACTGCTAGAGTCGTGTAGAACATGTCCACTCGCGCCATCTTGGTATAACTGCCCATCATCTCCATCAGCTTCTTTCTAACTGCCGTAGACCGCCAGACCAATACCCCTAAAGTTATCCCCTCGTGTGATGTTTTGATATCTCGTGTAGAAACGCAAATGTTGTACTGCGCTGCTTTGAGCCATAATGATGTTGTATATCCATGAGTGTGTGGACGTGTATGGCGCTATGGCCTTGGATGTGGCACCATGGCCATAAATGGACGGTACCATGGCCTTGGCCTTTGGCCAAGGCTAATTTTGTAGCGCCATAGGTGGATGGCATCATGGCCTTTGGCCAAGGCTGATCTTGTAGCGCCACAGATGGATGGCGTCATGACCTTGGCCTCTGGCCAAGGCTGATTTCGTAGCGCCACAGAAGGATGGCGTCATGGCCTTGGCCTTTGGCCAAGGCTGATTTCGTAGCGCCACATGGATGACGTCATGGCCTTGGCCTTTGGACAAGGCTGATCTTGTAGCGCCATGGATGGATGGCGTCATGGCCTTGGACTTTGGCCAAGGCTGATTTTTGTGGCGCCATGGATGGATGTGGCTCCATGGTTTCTTTGCCAAGGTCTATGCCTTTGGCCAAGGCAATTTTGTGGCCATGGCCATACTTGGGCCATGGTTTGATCACTCCTTGTGGTGTATTTGGCCATGATTCCTTTGGCCATAATATTTTAAACCATGCTGTCCTCGAGGTATGGCATATTAGATGACCTGTTTAGGCACGTTTGAGTTGTTTGCATATTACTCAAAGTTATGACCTGTTTAGGTGCGTTTAAGGTGTTGCATGTTACTCAAAGCTATGACCTGTTTAGGCGCATTTGAGCTGTTGCATGTTACTCAGGGAGCTCTGGACATGCCTAGAGCTGTGATACATCTGAGGTTTTCATTAAGACTCAGGAGTTGAGTCATATTTCAAGAGGAAATCCATAAGGATACATCTCTATTAATTCTCCACCATGGCACCAGTGAGTAATTTAGCTCCGATGTCGAGAAATTTGAAGTTATGTCGATATCAACAAATTGGTGGTCTTGTGTATAGGTGGGTTGTTTGGCATCGTACTACGATGTTATTCTCTCCACCCGGGAGTTATAAGAGAGAGATAGAGAGCATATTCAGCTCGCAGAATAGGTTGTATTCTGAGCTATAGAGATTAGCCTGAGTAGGCAATCGCACTACAATATTATTCTCTGCACTCGGAAGCTATAAGAGGGAACTCGTAGAACTATAGAGATCCGCCTGAGTAGGCAATCGCCTCTTGCAAAGGCATAACAGAAGGAGATTTTACAATTTTATCCCTTCTCCATTTTTCACCATCTACATTAAGTTCCCTGGTTAGTGTGGAACAGTAATGTTTCATACTAAGCACCAGATGGTGAGAGCAGTTCTACCGATTTTAGGTTTTCATAATGCTAACACTAGAAGAGATTCATAAATAATTTAAACCCTAATGCAAATCACCACGAGGCAAGATTAAAATAGGTTTCTGTGAATATGTTGGTATGCAGTTGTAGATGGTAGATTTTAGAATATGGGCAAAAATGTAAAACGATATAATGGACTTAGAACAATCCCATGATAAATAATAATATTTTGCATCACCCTAAAAAGCATGATGAATCATAACATAACCAGGAGAGCAGGACTACTGCAGCGACCCTGGTTGTTGGACAAAGATGTTTAGGCCAACACCATCTTATGGTCATACGCCGCCCTTGTTGTACTTGGCTATTACATGGTCAAGATTTTCCCTCTTTGGTCAACACCATCCTTTGGTCACATGCCAAATGGTAATAAAACAGGAGAGCAAGACTACTGCAACGACCCCTGAATAAACGAGGATGTTCAGGTCAGCACCATCTTATGGTCATATGCCGCCCTTGTTGTACTTGGCCATTACATGGTCAAGATTTTCCCTCTTTAGCCAGCACCATCTTATGGTCACATGCCAAATGGTTATACAGCCGGGAGAGAAGGACTACTGCAACGACCCTGGTTAGATAAGGCATGTCTTGGCTAGCACCATCTTATGGTCATGCGCCGCCCTTTGTTATGAGTCCTCTCTGGCCACTAGGCCAAATTTTACAGGGGATAGCACTGGTTATCCCTGACCAAAAACACAACGGATGGCGCTAGCCATCCCAGGGCAAAAACATACAAGGGATAGCGCTGGGCCAAACATACAAGGGATGACGCTGGCCATCCCTGGCCAAAGTACATAAGGGACGACGCTAGCCATCCCTGGTCAAAATTCATCAAATGCTCAAGGGATGGCACTGGCCATCCCTAATCAAATTACTCAAGGGACTGCGGTGGCCATCCCTGGGCCACTAGGCTAAGCAAACTAATATGAATATGGCACTGGCCATCCCTTTAGGCCACTAGGCCAAGATTCACTGTGATAGCACTGGCCACTTGGTCAAACCTAAGTTATAATGACAATTTGAGATATCCCTGACCTCTTGGTCAGAATAAGCTTGCAGGAAGTGCCAGCCTATGGTACACTTTGGACATATATGGCCAAGTTCATTCTCATGATCTGTTCTGCTTATATTTCATGTAATAGAGGTTATCTCATGATAATACTACTTTAGCCAAACACATGTTTGAGACATTTCTTAAGTATTCATATTCTCCTAACACGAAGGTCATCTCACATCCTTATAATAAGTATTGATAAAAGACTCAACATCCAGCGATAGCAAGGTCAACAAAGTCAATACGAATCTACTCGAACGAAGAGTTACGTGCACCATTCAACAGAGATGTCAAAACGTGTCACAAATGGGGGGAGTTACATTAGGGTTTTGGTCTGGCGGTTTACGACAGTTGTGGTGTGACACCCACTTAGAAAGAGGTTATACTTGTGGGTAATACTGGGTTAATGAGTAATGGGCATGACTAGCAGTTGAGTTATCTCTACGGGAGTAACTCCATCATTCCACTACCTCCACTTTACCATTTTCCTCCACGATTAACAAGAGATCAGTGTATTTCCGAACATACTATAAATAGATGACTTCACCTGTTTCCAGGAACAACTCATCACAACTTATCTTAGTCTAATTCACTTTTAGTTCATCTCGATTCACCTTTCACTTTCGAGCAAAAGCTGAGATTAAGATTCAATTGAGAAATCCTTGCGAAACAGAAAGAAACCATAATCTTCCCAAGTTATTCAGAAACCACACACATTACCATTTTCAACCAGAAATACCTGATCTCACTCTTTCTCTGCTTCTCTCCCTAAGACCAACCTTATCTCCTCATCTGTGACTGAAGCAAGTCTGGAACGACCATTGTCTTGGTTTAGGCTAGATTTGTTCGACTTTGATCTCTCGAACTTAAAAGTACTCTTTTGCAGTATATTGTTTTCCAGGGTAAAACAACAGTGTAGTTGGCTAAAAGTGTTTTTTTATAGGGTGAGATAAAATGGGTGGTGCCATGGTGGGCACTACCATGGCCAAGTACGAAAATGAAAAGGCCACGGCCATGGCGCTATGGCCATGGCGTCGTGATCAAGTGGGATAGCGGGACGGAGATTCATGGTCGTGGCGCCATGGCCAGGGCCAACTCGCGTATTTTTTTTTCTCTCTGTGGCGTCACGGTTTTCTTGGGGCCACAACCTCTGTGGCGCCACAAGATTTTGTGGCGCCGTGTTGTTGTTGTTGTCGTTGTTGTTGTGTGTGTGTGTGTTTACAGTTATGGTGACATGGGTTTCACGGGGCACAACCTTTGTGGCGCGACAAGCTTCTGTGGCGCCGTGACTTTTCTAGGGAAGGGCATACTACGCTTAGCGAGATTCCCAGTATCATGTATGTGAATACATACTTAGGCTAGGTCTTAGCCAAGAAAATAAATAGAATGAGAGGTTTTACCCGTTTTAGCAGAGAACTTTTTCTCCTTCTTTCATTGTCATGATCAAGTCCTTGTTTCTCCTTGATCGTCTCCACTTGGCGAGTGGTTCTGCAATTAGCTAATTTCCTGAGCAGCGCCTTTGGTGCAAGCTTGGGTGGTGTACTTTCCAGTAAGCAAGAAGCGGTCATTGGTGTTCAAAGTTGAATCCGTAGTGTTGAGTGAGGTGGAGCATCGACGCTTTACGAAACAATGACCTACCAGTGGTAGCCGGCAGCAGCAATCGGTAGAGAGACACCAGGGAAGTCGATTGTATTTTTGTTCTTGGTGTAGATCTGAACGTCTCCAGTTTTGGTGTAGAACATGTGCCTTCCTGTCTTATATAACCTCTTAATGTGTTTATTGTGGAGATCCCATACTCTCGGTATCCCCTCATAGAAAATTCTTCTAAAGCATGCTGATTGCGCCAAGTCCCCCAATCGTTGAAGAAGGTATTGGATCTAAAATAAACGAACTTTGATGAAGATGTTCACCTCACTATTTTCACTGAGTAGTAAAGTTCTAGGAGTACTTCGTCATAGATTTTGACGGTTTGTGCTTTGCGCATTCTCTGGTGTTTGCGTCATATATCTAAGCTCGTTCATCGTATCGCTATGAAATTTTGACACATAGTAGTAAACATCCAGGAGAGTATTGTGTCCAAAAATATCTTCAAAATTCCTCGTAGATTTTCTGCAGTATTTTCCGTGGTTTTGGGAAGCGTCCTCGTCTGTGAGTTCTTCTTATGCCGTGGTGTTTATGCCATATCTCCCAGTACCCATGTTGGATTAGCATGAAATTTAGTATGTTCTCGGAGACATGTAGAGGGAAGTTGTGTCCGAAAATCTCCCCAAAATTCCTCATAGATTTTTTGCAGTGCTTGACATGATTTGGAGAAGCGTCCTCGTCTGTGAATTCCCTTTGCGCCGCAGTGTTTATTTCATATCTCCCAGTTCCCATGTTGGATTGAAGTGAGAATTTAGTATGTTCTGGGGGACGTGTAGAGGGGGTTTTTGTCCAAAAATATCCTCGAGATTCTTTACATGCTCCCCGCAGTGCTTGTTTCTTTTCGTGTATCATACTCAGATTTTCAGCAGTTTTCACCTTTATCCACGACGTTCGTCTTCTCGCATGAGTGATTAACCAAAATATTTTTGGTTTTCATGTCCACAGGAGATGGAGCACATGGCTCGTTAATGTACTTGTTGTGGAGGACACTGAGATTCCAGGGAATGGAGATGGTCCAAGTGTTGAAGTTGTACAGGCTGCTTTTACTGAAAACGTTTCTGTTGTTGTCAACAAGGTCGTCTCTGATGTTGTGGAAGCAATTGATTCTTAGATCGAGAAGGTAGTAACTAGTGATGGAAGTCTGGAACCTTTGTATCCTGATGCTGGAGTTGTCTTCCCTCCACCCGTCTTTCGAGCTCGTCGCGGCCATGCTTTGGTGGGTAACTTCCCAGTACCGGAGGAGTACGAAGAATTGTATGACCATATCTGGAGGAGATTCAACCATATTGCACAAGATAATGAGAACCAGATACTCTCAGTTGTTGGCGCTCTGTTGTCGAGGATGTCAGAGATGATGACCCAGTCCATTGATTCTGCTGATCCATCTGACGTCCAAGATTGGGAAGGTACTATAGCTGTGGCTGAATCCAAAGGCTTCCATGTGGTTTGGTTACGTGCTAGGTTTGAGAGAGCCAAGGCTCATGGAAACATCGTATTGGAAGAGATATCTTGTGGGAAAGGTAGTTTTTTTTCTTTTGTGTGGCGCTGTGGGAATTTTGTAGAGCTACAAGGATATTTGGTGGTGGAGGCGTCTTGTGTCTCCATGAATGTGAAGCCACGAGAATATTGTTGGTGTAATGTGTTTTATGGCTCCATAAGTGTGGAGCCACAGGAATGTCTTGTGGTGGAAGGTGTGGGGCTAATGGAATATTGTGTGATGGAAGGTGTAGGGTTACAGAAATACTCTGCGGCGGAAGGTATTTGAGGGTTTGAAAATTGTGAGGGTCCAGCGAGACAAGTACCTTTAAATCCTGTAATAAGATTCATGCTTGCACACTGCTTGCTCCAGAGGTTCTAAAATCTTCACCCGACCTCCGATTTATGTGTTTGACCCCAATTTTCGAAGGGGAAAGACTCGCCTTTTTTTCTTACGCGGGTCGTTCTTGGATACAAAGTTGATATCGCTGGTAGAGATGCACATAATAATTACCATCATTAAAAATCTTGAGATTTTCAGATTTTACCGTAATGGTGATTGCTCCTTGTCGATGGTTCGAGATGATGCGCCCTTCTAGCATGTTTTGGTAGAACTATAAGGTAACAAAGGTTGTGTAGAAAGTATTTCCTATTCTCCGTCTATTAGGACGTCTTTGAAGTCTTCGCGCTTTAAACGTTCCACTTGGTGTAGAAAGTATTTCCTATTCTCCATCTTGAACTCGGGTTGCTGCAGAAGGATGTCAGAGATCTGTTGATGACGACCATGAGGTTTGCTTAAACCGTGGTAGGGGCATGAGAACTTCTTTCAAACTTTCCGTGATGAGGGCGTCACTTGTTGTTTCCGTGATGAGGGCGTCACTTGTTGTTAGTGATAGCTGAGGCGAGCACCGTGACCATGATACTACTGGCTTGCTCGTAAATTGAAGACTTGGTGATGTTGTTACAAGGAGGATTCTGCGAAGATATGAATCATGATGTATGTAGATCCTCCAAAGGTTTCTGCGGGTGTGTACACGACCTCGCTGTTGAAGTAGTAAGATCATTTCTACTTCCTTGCGAAAACTCTTGCAACAAGGAATCCCTGGTAGCTTCCGGGTTTCCATAGAGGCGTTGGTAGTGATTTCGGTGTCGATTAAGGTTCCCCTTTTTCTTCTTTCCCTCGGAAGATCTATAACGGATAATCCTCTGTTGTATGGGTGGAAGAATAAGCAAACTACCTTTCTCTTGGCTGAGGGTGGTTCTTTTTATCCTTGGCGGATAAGTTAATGCATGATTGATGACTTCTACTCGAGTAGGTTCTTCCATGATGATGAAGCGTTGTGGTAAAGGCAGGGGCACGTCTGTTGTACTTTACGTTTTCCTGTGATGAAATTCCACCATTGATCGGGTCGTGGCAGCCGGCACTCCTACAGTGTTTGGTGTAGTGAAGAATTGTTGTGGTGAGGAGTCCCCAGCCATGTTCTATGATATCTCATTGATGCTTTTTCTTGGGCTCAACTTTCTCATGCAGAAACTCGTTGTTCGTCGGCTTCCTTCAACTTTCTTTTATGGCTCTTCGGAGATGGTGAAGGCTCGAATAAGTGGAGAATTCTCTTTAGGTGTTGAGAGTTATCGAATCGGGGCAATCCAATTGTTCCATCCTTGTCCAGGCGTCTACTAGCTCCAGTATTTACTTAAAAATAATGAGTGTGGGGAACCGTCTTAGGTTTCGGTTCTCGCTCTTCTCGTTGTCGTTGTAGCAGATCTGCATCTTGTGCTTGAGTCGCGTTCTTGTTCGGAACCCTTTGAGTTATACTGTGTCGATGTTCCTGTTGTCTGGCTTGCTAAGGCGTCTCTTGTTATCACGGGGCTTACGAGCTTCCACAACCCTTAACTGCTTGGATCTTTTTCTAGCAAGGCAAGGACGGTTGTAGTTGATCGCCTTGCGGCTTCGCAGAGCTCGGAGAATGTTTGAAAGCTTCAGGTTCTTTGAGAGTTTGCTAAACACGAACTATTAGGGATGAAACAGAGATGCGCTCTCTCTTCTTGATCCTCCAAGTCTTTCTCCTGATCTTGACGAGTAGCAAGGTCGGATTGTTGATTATGCTTCTGTTCAGGTTGTCTTGAGAATCCAAACCCTGGAGTTTCTGGCCGCGATGGTAATTCTGGAAGTCCCCATGTCTCGTCGCCATTCTTTTGGTGATGATGGGGTCGTCCTTCTCTTCATTGATAAATCCTTTGTTGTCATGGATACTATGAGTTTCTTCACTCCTTAGGGGTTCACCCCTTTCTAGTGGTTGTGGCGTCGTGACTCGTGGTGCCGTGACTTGTTGCGCCGTGACTCGTTGCACGTGACTTGTGTTGCGATCCGCTTTGATTCATGTTCTTGCTTGGAGTGCCTGAAGGTGAAGTTGTGCGCTTTGGGTGTGTTTACCTCTGTAGCTGGACTCTTTCTTTTACTCCCTTCGCTGATAGCACTCATGGAC
>JAJJMA010065005.1:6787-23191 GCA_023529015.1 Papaver nudicaule
GGTCATTCCTCAAGGAAAAAGTGCAAGGTGCATTTGAGGGTGTGACACTTTGTATGACCCAAAACGTAAAAGTGTTAGAAAATTAAGCATGGGTTTGGGTGATATACATTATCTCACGAATGAGGCGAATTATTTTGAAAGCTTAGTTTCACTTAACTCTGGTACTTATGTGGGTGGGAAGCCCGAATCAAGAAGAAAAAGAAGAAGGTTATTAGATAAGTCCTTATGTTGAATGTTAAATGGAATCTGGTGGTCATCCATGCATGCATCCTCCAAATAGTCAGTCCTTCATCTACAAAGACACATTATGTACTATATCTTATGACATCGGACTTTCGGAATGTCAGACCATGGTAGAATACATTGTGTTTGTGTAACTGAGTAAAAACTTGATTGTTTCGGTCCATCTTTAATATAACCTTTCAAATAAAAAAGAAAAAATCTTAGTTTACGCTCCCTGAACAAACATTAGGTAGAGGAACCACTAAACAGCCGCCTTAAAAGAAATGTTAATTTTCTTTTATTCAATCAACTAATCCAAATTCAAACAGATTAGGCATGTATGCGAGGACAAATGACATATAGGCCAATTTGAATACATGTTGCCATCGCGGCAGCCATATATTCCTTGGACAAGACTTATCAAATGTAGTTAGTAGAGAAATGACATGGGTTTGATCTTGACATATATATATATTCATATATAAACTTAACTGAATGATCCCGAATTGGAACAATCTTGATTGAAACTATATACCGGCCAACTAACTAACACGTCGTGTTGAACCACTAAGACCTCTAACAACATTCTTCCTAAGTCAACCTGTTTTATTTGGGGTTACAGTGGTTAAACGGGGACTATGCATGGTGGTAAAAATATGGTCATTGTTTTCTATAGAACACAATGACAGATTCCAAAAATGTCATCATTATTTTTGCTTCTTATTGTGACAATTTTTTTTATTACCACAATTCTCATTTAATCACCACAGTCAACAAACCATGCATGCAAATCAAATCTCAATCCCGTTAGCAGTCTTTCGTCTGTGTCAACTGGGTGTATACATATGAAAGAACTGAAAAGTAATCTATGTAAGGCGTTTTGGCTGCTTAAGTTGACATGTCGTTAAGTTTGATAAGTTTGTATGTGGTCAAATATTATCATCCACATGCAGACGTACAATACTTGACAACCCCATTACATACAACTCTGCACGAAATATACATTGCAGTATCTTCCAAGGGAATTCAATGAACAACCTCCTAGAAGCCGGCACAAAATTTGACATGCACGTAACTCCTTTCTATACGTGACTACAAATTTATTCAAACTTAAAATTTACCTACGTACAATCATAGCGGTTATTTACCGCCAAGAAATTACAAAACATAACAAGTACAAATAAAAATCAACAAACACCACACTAAGAGCAACAGACACAGTAAGAGAAAATGAAATTACAAGAATTTTTTACTAATTTACATGGCGATCCCATTCTAAAACACAGGCCACCATGATCATAGCTCTAAACTATCTTCAACTTCTTCATAACCATCAAACTCATCGTCCTTTTAATTCAAAAAAAAAAAAAAAAATCGTCCTTGTAAGAAAAATCTTCAAGAACTAAGAGCTCAAATCAAAGAACAAACTAATAGTTCTCTATTGGGTGTCTCTCAAAAAGAATGAAAAAATGATAACGAAAAATAATACTAATGAAAATCTTTGGATTTCTTCTCGATTGGTTTAATCAGGAGGAACGATTGCTCTCCAAACTATGCCCTCTACAATACCGAAGCTCCAGAGAAACTTGTCTCTCCATTTGAAGTTGTTTATAGAAATTATTAATAAACATTTCAGCTTTGTTATCAATATCTTGGTCATCGGACGATGATAAAATACTTGTTGTTCTTGAGATTTCTCTTCTCAACGAAGGAGAATTTAAACCCATTTGATCATAATTATCATTACAATCTTGGTGATGCCGATCTTCGATAAAACTTAATAAACCAGACGATCGATTGTTAAAGCTCATCAATCTTTTCTGACTTGATGAACCTATCATTGATGCTAATCTCCATCTACTCATCATATTGAAATTTAGTACAAATCTTACTTTCTTCACTGCTCTTTTTAGTCTACTTACCAATTCCCAATCCTCTAAAACCATTACGAGGAATAGACCAAAATGAATGAATCAGAAATCGTTCTTGGATGAAACAGAGAAAAGGGCTGTTGTTGCTAGCTCTTTGATTTTTGACAATATTCTGTCTGGAAATAATTATGGGTTTAAAAAAATGTTTTCAACTGCTGGAAGCCTGGGAGATGAGGGTTTTTATAAGAGAAAGGGATTGAGATACAGATAGAATTTTCGTAGAATTTATAAGATGATGATTTGTTTATTAAGGTATTGGAAGTATGAAGAAGTCGTGGAGAAGGAACTAGTAAACCTGCTGTGTTAGGATGGATAACCGTGTGTTTACATGAGTTACTTGTCGAAGTTTAATGGATGAAGAAAGAAAAACGTGTTGGAACTTGGAATCATTACTTAAGGAGACCAATAATTGCAGGGAGTCTTAAGTAATTTACAAAATCAATAATAAAAAAAATAAAAAAAATAACGGTGGATTTTCTGAAGAGATTGCGCAACTATATGGCTAGTCACGATGGAAATGTCGTAGTTGGGGATTTTTTTTTCCATAGGATTGGGGTTGTTGTACAAAAAGGAATTGGAACCCAGCTTATCCAATTCATGTATGTAAGCTTCTTTCAGTCGACGATGATTAATAAAAGTTGATGATTTAAAAAAAATATATATATAAATAAATTCTTTTCTTATGGATGAACAGTAGGAAGATGCATCTAGATTTTAGGTATTGTGAAGTGGAGTAAGTAGACATCTCAGGCTCTCAGCTGTCTTGAGCGAAGAACTCATTTTTAATCATTATTACTCGAGCCAAAACAAACATCTCTCTTGATAATGAAACAGTTAAAGAGATTAAAAAATATATATATACAAATAAATAAATAAATAATTTCAAGTTGTGACTTGTCAGTGAAAAAAGATCCTTCTACTTTTGTTAGGTTCAAAGCTTGGTAACTTTTGAGAAAGGCCTGCTTCATTAAAGTTCAGATGTCAACCACTTTTATTCATTAAACGCAATCCAGAAACCATCACAGGACAATGCAATAAGATGTACATTTTTTTCGACATTTAAAAACACGCTAATTTTTACAGTCAAGCCAACTACATGTTTAAAATTTAACTCAGACAAGCAAAAACAGGGTGGAACTGAACTACTTCACCAGGACAATGCTTCCTTCTGTTTCGTTTTTTTGTTGATATGAAGAGATTGTTGAGATGACCCATGAAATGTACAAGTATATATGCAATGCCAGTGAAGAGTAAACAAGAGCGTCAGGCCTTCAACCGCTAAACTTACAGAGATGCGTGCTTACTACTCTCCTTTGCATAAGCACTAGTTTCTTCTGCAACCTTTTCCCATACATTTGCTATCTTCTCTGCATATCCCACCTGTGAAAATACACCAAATAGTCTTTCAACATAAAATTGATATACACAAAAGAATAGTGACCCCGAGGATTTTATAAGTTACCTGACTAATGACAAATCCTTTTATCATGCCCAAGAAGTCTTGGTGCTTTTCTTTGTCCAACCTCTCTAGCTCACTCCTGTTGTTTTCCTGCATTTAATCAGGACCAAGTCACTTTAAAATTCTGGTAGAAAAATTTTGTATCGTATAGCTGTATCTAGTGGAATGACACAAATTACTATATCAAGGCGAACATATTATTGCAGGGATTAACAATCATGTGACATTGAAGGTTTCAGTTACAATTACTTGGTGATTGTTCGCACACCCAAGGTGGTTCGAGAACAAAGATATGGTAGAGAAGAAGACAGGTTAGACAATCTTCTGATCCTTGATATTGCACAAAACAAAAACAAAAATTGGTTCCTAAATTCAGGGTCCTCTACAGACTCAATGTCTTGGACATAGTTTTCATATTTTATTGCTTAGCCTACAGATTTACTATTAGACATTAAACTGCATACTATTGGTTCCATGAATATGGTGGGTCTTCCCTATGGCATCCACAACTTAGATGGTCCAGTTCAACTTACTCTTGATCCGAACCAGAATGACGGGTATTACCAGAATTACTCTTAAATCAATCCAGAATCAGACAAAATTAGAGAAACTGGACTGAATCTTACCTTGATTCTTTCGTATTCTCTAACGGCAACCATCTTAGCATCTTCAGTAACTCTTATGGTTTCCTTCAACTCCTCTACTTTGCGGATCTTAGATCTATCAGCACCAAATATTTTGGATGATGCAACTTCGAGTTTTTCAGCTCTTAATTGCAAGGCGGACAGTTCCGAAATGACAGTCTGTACTGTCAATAAAGCACTTGTGCGATCTGCGAATGCACTGTCGACAGCCAGCATCATTCCAAGATACTCATGAAGGGTGTCCTGTATATAAATACCAAATCAGAAACGAAAAAGTAAAAAGAGTCTATGTATTCAACAAAATCTAGGTTATATGGCTTTGAAAGAGAAGCACAATGCATGAGATGCCTTTAGTCCTTGGTTCACACGGGATCTAGGAAAACAAAACTCTGGAGTGAAAGATTAGAGAGGGAAAATATAATGGCTAAAATTGATTTGCAGATCTGCCTATTGCTCAGAACCATTTGCATTGTGTGTCAGAAACAAACAAGTTCGATACAAATAATCTCGGTAAACCAGCAAACAGGTTCTGACTTGCAGTTTTAAAGCATGTGCCTACATTGACTTAACATAAGCTGCTACTTTTATTAAAGCCACTCTTCTCAATTATAGGTGTGCAGTCAGTTCTGAATCTTAGACAAAATATTTCAGACTTCATTTCATTAAAAAGAGATATACTGTACCAAATGTTTGACAGTTTGTGAATTCAGTTCTCGATAATATCTGCTTGCTTTCACAGCAGCTGTGGCTACACATTTCATATCTGTCGCTCGTGTTCTCTGACAATTATATGTTGCCCCCTCGCTCTCAAATTTTGACAATTTCATGAATGCCAGACCCAGTTCTCCCATTGTTTCTCCCATATCTTGCTGAGCTTTCACAAGTCCTTCAGCCTGCACCACCAAAGAAAGGTTTTAACTCGCATACGATAAAAAACAGCCCAAGAAAACAAAATCCACAATCAAATACTACCATCACAGTATTTATTACCTGCTTAGATATGTTGCTTAGTTGTAGCTCGAAATCCCGAAGCTTTTCTTTCTTCTCCAGGAACTCCTTATCCTCTTCAACCACAGCAGGTCTTGAACCTCCCCAATCATTTGTAACCGACTGCCTCAATTCTTTAAACATTCTAAA
Source organism: Papaver nudicaule (assembly GCA_023529015.1). Classification (NCBI taxonomy): domain Eukaryota; kingdom Viridiplantae; phylum Streptophyta; class Magnoliopsida; order Ranunculales; family Papaveraceae; genus Papaver; species Papaver nudicaule. The sequence continues at coordinate 12,181 of JAJJMA010065005.1, forward strand.
CAAATCTCTACCTCCTTTCGCAGGTTGCCCAACTTCACTCGGAGTAACCACAGGAGTAGAATCACTAAACAACTGCCTCGGCAAATTCACTGCACCATCCAACATCCTCGAAGCAACATCTGTACTCATCAACAACGGCAACTTCCCTTGCACTTGCAAAAACACTCTCAATTCGTCACTCTTTCTAATCACCGGATGAGCCGCCAACCTACACAAATACTTCTCCAACGCCACACGTCTTTGCTCCATAAACTCTTCCTTCTCCATAACTCTACTCTCCACTACACTCTTATCCGGTCTAGGAGGTATTAAATAACCTCTGTAACCCTCCGCCAACCTATCACTTAACGTCACAACATCTCTAAACCTTCTCCTCACACTAAACTCCGATCCTCTATACTCAGCCAAATTCGTCGTCGTGTTGATCTGATACGTAACATAAGCTCCCCCACCTGGTACCAACGAATTCGTCGTTTCCGTCTCTTTCTGTGGATTCGACACCGAAATCTTCAAGTAATTTGTATTCAACAATCCCGTACCCGACCTCGACAAATTCCTAAAACTCCCAGGACTAGAACTCTCAGTCATAATACCACCACCATCATTACTATCATCTCCTCCCCCGCTTCCTCCACTGCCATTGTTCGTAAACGGACTGAACACAGCGTTGGCATACGACGGTGGTTCTAAGTCTAAATTATCAAACAAATTAGGGTTATTCGAGCTTTCCAAATCCTTTTCCTCCTCTTCTTCTACTTGATTCAGTGGATGAGAAATGAAATTGGAATTAGAATTACCATTATTGACCTCTGAATTAGGAGGAGATGAAGATAATGGATGGTGGTGATGACTGCCAGATACAGATACAGATGAATCCATGGCACTTTTGAATAGTACAGAAGAATTTCCATTATCAGTATCGTCCTCTAGAACTAGAGTTTCCATTGAATCGTGTAAACTTAAAGGATCCTGATTATTTTGATTCTCAGAGCCTATCATGGTTTTGTTGTGAACCCTAATTTGTTGTGAACCCTAATTTGTGCAAGAAATGATTGAATTGAAAGTCTTAACTAACAGTCAAACAGAAAGAGAGAGGGGAGAGAGATACGAAGCAGTGGTTACCGAATCAATTGATTAGAATGGAACCCTAAATTAGATTCAAGAATCGAGATCAGAATCATCAGATTGTGAAGAAGACTTTGTGGTCAGAGGCGAGATCGTGGAGTGAAAGAAGAAATCAGTGAGGAATTTGGGATGTGGCATTTGAGTTTATGTCTTCGAGGTGAGGGAGGGGGTGGTAACTTAAGTAATGTTTTTTCTTACACTTCATTTACACCTTGACTTATTCTAAGCAGATGTTGACTTAGCCGGTGAGTCATACAACCGTGTTGTTTGATTTATCCGGTGAGTCATACCGCCGTGGTGTTGATTTATCCGGTGATTTACACCGTGGTGATGCAGAGGAATTTTCAAGGCATGTACCAGTGTTTTCAAAGGTTGGGGTATATGACCTAAAATCAAAATTTTGGCTTTCACGGTAATGACCCAAAGTCTGCATTGTAGGACAGCATCTGTCATTGTAATTGTTAAAATTGTTAAAAATGTAGCAATAATTTCAGTATGAGCTTGAATGGCCAGTACAGATAGAGGTGGTACAGAAAATTGACACATTTATGGAAGATCAGGAAAAATGGGGTTTGTACTAACTCAAAGGACCTGTTAAGGAAGGAACTCAGTAAATGGTTTTAAATCCCAGATCCCCTCCCCTTCAGAATTAGTAATTCAAGCCAATGACTGTGCTCGTAAATGTAACATACAAAGGTGAAAACTTTTCTTTACCATCCAAAAGAATTAAAATTGATATTAAACACCATAAATCTGGAAAAAAAAACATCATGAAACTCCCAATATTAAAAACCCAGCAATTCCTACATGAGGCAACGGTTCAATAAAAACTGAAGAATTAAACACCATAAATCGTAACTGCAGAGAATGTTCTGCAACAGAAGCAACTTTCTAACAACAAAGTATGTACATTTTATATAAAAACACTGCAGTTCCCAATTCTTTACCCACAATGGATACAAGCCTACAATTTCACACTGCAATTATTCCTGAAACATTCTTCTGACATATAAAGAGCAAAGGTTTTTTTGTTTTTCTTTCTGGTGATGAGCAAATTCATTGATCTGTCAATATCCGATGACATATTTGGTCTGTGAATCCCAGTACTCTTTAGATTGTTTGACCATCTCGGAACGTTCCTCGAGCATCCGTTCTTTCCAGTATTCCCTACGCCTGCAATATTGAAATGTCTTGGTAAAGATTAAAGCTACTCAGAACAAAGGAATAATCGGTACACATACTTTCATGTTCTTACCTGTTCTTCAAGAGCAGATCTAGTTCAATCATGTGAATTGGATTAGCATATACTCCAACCTGCAAAGAAACAACAGAAAATTTGTTTTAGCTGATAATATCCTGATCCTTCTTATTTTTTCAATCTTGAAGAAGTCCTTAATTTTAGCTAGGACGTTCTCGTAGAGCATGATGTAGAGCACGATATACGGGAGCGCTAGGATCTTAACTGCGAGAGGGGGTGACAGTACAAACACCCACAAATTGAAGAACAAGCATATTTTATTTAGTTGTTGATTAAGTAGTACCTCTCTACAAACTGGGCACTTGCATTTTGGTTCAGCAGCCTTAAGGCCTTGGAATACCATCACAGAAGCTGCAGAACAAGCACACAATTTGCAGAAAATATGTCCGCAGCTCAGAGCATACGGATTAAAAGCAATCTCCTGCAAACACAAAACCCAAAATTGCATAAGGATATCTATCTGGTATCTGATTAGTTACCCATATCCCATCATGAATAAAACACAAAAGCAAAACGTTACCAAGCAAATAGCGCAAGTCAGGCTATACTCCAGTTTCACAGAATCCGAAACCATCAATGTCATTACAGGCTGATCCGACTCAACATCACAAGAAAATTGATCGACATACTCGCCTGAGACTCCATTAGACCCATTAAAATTTATATAGAAGGCACCCAACTCTATTAGCCAAGGAGATTGAAGGAGCTCAATGTGCTCGGCCCTCAATTTGGATCTGAAGTTTCTGCCATTGACAGAGGAGTGTACCTGCAAAAGATTCAGTAGAACTGCATCGTTAAACCATGATGCACGAAATAGCATTCTACAAATCTTACGAATAAGATAAGGAGATGGTTTACCTTGTCATATTTCTTAAGTATTTTCCGTATGGCAATTGCATTCATGGTAACATAATCAATCAACATTCGACCTTGTTGAATCATTATCTGATTATCATTAGTGAAACAATGACGAAGACGCAACACATATCTCTGCATTCCAGTTGAAATGTGGAGATGGAGTAGACGTCTCACTCTTGAGCTGAAACAACCAGCAATCTCTGATGCTTCTTTCATCAACTCAGAGAAAAACTTCTGGTCACACACTATGTACAGAAAGAACAAAACATACACAATCAGCATCACCATAATTTGGATATCTATCACTACTAGTATAATTTGGAATTATTCAACAAGTGCTAGTTCTTGGAATTTTAGCTAGGCCAACCTTCAATTATACGGTGTTGTTTAGATCAGATACATACATGAATTACATGCTTCAGAAAAGAAGAAAAAATTCTAAAAACAAAAGCTTGGCCTTTCAACACCATACCCTTGTAATTCTGCAATAGACTTGGGAACATGTCCTTTATAATACATGGCCTGTTGGCATTCACAATCTAAATTCAAGAGGCGCAGGAACAAAAACATACATAATCAGCATCAATGTTGCTATACTTTCTTTCGATATGCATCACTCATTGGTATATCAAAATTCATTGTTATTGAGATAAAATTCTGTAACATAAGAGAATGATTTCAACAATAAAGATCTTAGACATATAGAGAGTTCTCTCGCTATGGCTTGGCCACTTGGCTAGCCGCCTCCCACCAGTTATAGCTCTTGGATTCGTTGGACTGAATTTGCGTGCCTCCGGCCAGGAAATCAGTGGTACAGCTGAAGATCCTGGTAAATCAAGAGACAACAAACCTAGCAAAATACTAGCAATCCAATTTCTTTGACATCTAAGAGCTGGAATCAATCAATGTCGGGTCGATATACTGCAATAAACTAGTAATTTCTGTAACAAATTGAACTAAACAGCAAGATCTCTAACATGTTTTCACAAACCCTAACAAAAAATCAGATTGGACCTAAAATTGGAGTTTGAATAGAAACAGACATACATGAACAAGAGTCGTCGTAGGTGCATAGCTCAGAAGATCCAGCATCGCCATCAGGTCCACCTCCATTATGAGTATGATCCTCCACCTCATCCTCATCACCACCATCGTGGTCATGATGATCCACACCACATGATGTAGAAGAAGAGCTAGTAATAGTATTAGCTCTACATCTCTTTAGAACTTTCTTGAGCTGTTTATATTCAATATGACTACATTTCTCTAGAAAACATTCGTCTTCTCCTCGAAGATACTCATTAAACGTATCTCCAAACTTCATCCCTCCTCCTCACCAGGATCATAAATCAAAAACAAAACAATTTCTCTCTGATTCAGATATTAGTTACAGCAGCAGCAGAACTAAATTGACTAATTTTGTAAAATCAGGACAAATAAATTAATCTGAAAAGGGAGAAATCGGAAAAAAGCAAAAAGAGAGCGGAGAAAGAAAATTAGGTCAATAGGAATGAGTAGAGAGAGAAATAAATATGTTTCGGTGGACCGGAATTGGTCCGACAAAAGCTCCAGCGGACGCGTATGCTTTTGGGGAAAGCAAAAACAGCAACAACTGTTCTCTGTGGGGGGTTTAAATATGGAGTCAGTCCTCTCGTTATTTCCGCGCCTTAATCGGATTTTCGTAAATCTTATTCAAGATATCGTAGTCCAGGTGGGACGTGTACGTTACCCACCTGATAGACTGGGTCCACCCTCCTGCCTCGGGAAGGTATCACAGTCTTGAAAAAGTAAGGAAGAAACGTTACGTTACCCACCTGAAGGTGTCGGACCTACCTGACGGTGGACTGGGTCTACCTGCCTCGTGATTAGCGGGCTTTTAATAACTGTTTGAATATTCTTGTCTTTATCATGCTTTTTTCTGTACGGGACTTTCGCATGCGGTACACGTCGACTGTGCGTCATTAAAGGGTAATCCAGATATATCTGGAATCAGTCCCCTGGGCTGGCTGCCTGGCTTGTTTTAGATATTTGTCAACTTCCGATCCTTATCCCGTGGGTCGCAGTCGCACATCCGTGATGTTTGACTTTGCCCGGCGCGGCGATGTGACACTGTGGTGGTGTTTTTAAAGGCTTGGAGTTAGATGTCTGGTTTCAATACAATGACAGTCACAGTTTAAATTCAAATTACACCCAGGTGGCACCACCAGGAAGTTGATTTTTCCGGCACGCCAATGTGGTATTGTGATGGTGTTCTTAAAGGCTTGGAGTTAGATGTATATGTTTCAACTTAAAATGACAGTCACAGTCTAAATTCGAATTATTCCACAAAAATGTAGGATTCTAATGACCCAAAACCTGTATAGTCAACAGAGATCCAGAAACTACAAACGTGTTCTGTGTAATTATGAACTTGAATGACCAGTACATACGCAGCCGTGCGGTAAGCACAAAGCGAACCATTCTTTGGCCTCTAAAACAATAAAAGATGATTGTGAAAAAGAATGACCAGTACAGACTGACCTGGCAGTGAAGCATTCAAGGTATGGATATGTGCAGATAGAGGACTAGAGATTACTACTGAAAGACAGTTGACACAGATGTATAAAAGAAAATATCATTTCCACACGAAAAAATGAGGTTTGTACAAATTCGAAAACACTTTATGCGGCCCGGAATAGTGCCTGCCCGAAAACGGACCATGATGTGGCACCATCAAGGTCCGTTGGATTAGCACACAAACCCCCCCCTGCTAATCCTACGGACCTTGATGGTGCCACATCATGGTCCGTTTTCGGGCACCCTATTTTGGGCCGCCTGTAGCAGCTCCGAAATTCGAAGACCTAATGAGGATGCGACAGTCTTTTGTCAGCAAAATTTGGAAATAGTTGGTCAATGAATCAGAAGTAAATGATTTAAAATGAAACTGGCCATATAACCTCAAATCTTCAGTATTTTCAGTGTGGAAGAGAAAAGGTCAGGGTTCGACATAGCTAAAACAAGCGGCCTCTGCATATACTTGCACCACAGTGGCATGCCATCTCTTTAACATTGCCATCCGCATCCAGCACGCTACCCACAGGATAACCGTAGTCACATGCAAGCTCCTGTTTGCAACACCAGCACATTAGGTTTACTTGTGGAAGTAAGATGGAACAATGCTATTGTTATTTCAGAGAGACACTAAATGACACTTTCTTTCTATGTTTACAGAATTACCACTTGCAGGGAAAAATGACTGAGCTACGATCATTCTAGCTGACGACCCTTGTAACTTCAACATCTTTTTGTTTTCTTGGAATCCTGATATACTAAAGAAAAGACCTACCTAGACACTTGGGACCGTTGATATCTGGTTTTTAATAATCAAGAGACTGGATGTACAAATGTGTGTAACAAGGTTAGGTAATAAGACCATCTTCAGATTGAAGAAACGGATGAAATAAAGAACTGTACTAACGCGACAATTATTAAATATTGATAAGAAGCTCTACACATTATGCATCAGAACCACATAGGTGAAACAAGCGATTGAAGTGACAGTTTCTCTGAAGTTACTGAATTTGCATGTTTTATGAACTCGCAAACAGTGTTTTACATAGAATTCGCTACATTAGTGCCACCAATCAAGTTGGAAACATTAAAAAACAGGTTAGGAATGGTTAAGAGGTCTAACCTGCAATGGAGGTATGTTTTCTGCAGCAAATAGCATGACTCGAGCAAGTTTAATATTCAAATGGGAGCTCAGCACACACTGGACAAACAGGTTAGGATCACAACTATGATTGATAAACCTTCCAACGTTGCCAATGGGGCCTGCATCTACACAATACTCTGGTTCTAGCTTCTTGACATTAGTTTTGATATGAGGACGGACAGGAGACGGAGATTCTTCTATGCGCCGCTATCAAAGAAAAAGAAGAAATTCCATCATAAAGGTGTAAATAAATGCGCCGGTAGCTAGTTAGGGAAGTTAAGACTGGCCTTCCAAGTAAGCAGATGTAACAGTCAGGAGTAAGTTATTTGGATTAAATATCATACCTCTCTTCCCTCGAGACCATTCATTGTCTGCAAACAATCAATATCGAAAATGTAATTATTCTCAATAGTGTTGTCTATGTCCTTAGTCCTCATCAGTTTTCCAGCGTATTCACAAATAAAGGATCCAGCAGGAATGAAATCCCAAGACCTTACTGCCCACCCTTTCTTTGGAGTACGAAATACCTATCAAGAGACAGAGTAGTATATAAATGCTGAGATCCTGATGATACAGATGTTAAATATATATATATACAAATCAAATATACAACCTCAAGCCGGTACTTTATTCCTTGTTGTGATGTTCTGTTCACACAAGAATCCTTGCAACCACACTTCAGCCCACATTCGTACACAACTGACTTTGCTTCTACAAGTCTGCCAATTGAAGGTAATCGAACCCTAAGATAAAAAATATATATGACAAGAAAATGATAACAACTAACAAGTACCACAAAGTAAATTCATATGGGTGTGGTGATGGTGAATACATCCCACTCGATCAAGGACCAACCTCCTTGAATATTACAATAATAAAAATTCACACCTGCCACCGCCAGTGCGAACATATGGGAAATCAGCTCCATTGAGCTTTGCACAACTACAAATACTGGGATCTGTACAAGTCCCTTCGCATCCACACCTAGAGACTCTTATGGGGATCTTCACATTTTCGGCAACTTCATTCGACTTGACATATCTATATCCTGCAGTTTAGAAATATTTGATTATCCATTCAGTACAGATTTCCAACTTCGCTTTATAATAAATATAAAATACAACGAGGAATTGAAATTGCAACCAAAGTTTGAAGTTTGAACTAGCCTGTAGGTGGAACAGGAGGATCATCAATTAAATTTGTAGCCGGAATTGGAATGGCTTCTTGGCCTCCAGTTATGTCTTCGCACACCAACCTTCAATAACAGGAAGTTTAGATCAGATACATACTTGAATTACAAGCTACTGAAAAAGAAAAAAGAGCTTGGCCTTCCAACACCATACCCACGTAATTCTGCAATAGACTTGGGAATATGACCTTCATAATACGTTGCCTGTTGGAATAAAATTTATTTCAGGAAAATATATTAAGAGTACTGACAAATTAGCGACTTGGTGGTAAAATTGGTGACCCAGTAAGGTGGTCCTGGAAATGTTCCCTGCTCAGTGGAGATAACATGTCTAAACGAAGAAACGAAATGAACCAGAGGAAATCTAGAAGCAAAGATCAACAAACTTATTTTATGTTGATGAGACGTCAGACCTGGTTGATTGTCAAAGGAGGCTGCCCTTCAAGACGTTTCAGGCCAAACTTAAAAACAGTAAATCCAGAAGTACATTTCTCTGCCCAGTATCTAACAACCTGCAGAAACAGTAATATACTAACAATTCATAAGGATTACAGACATTCATAACTGGAGAAAATCAACAAAGCAGATTGTGGAACATAAAAGCATATAAGCTTCAAAAATTCGAACCTTGAACAGGCCATCATATGTGTAAAACCATCTCTGCATACTATCTCTTTCTTTTGAAATATGCGAACGAATAAGTCTCACAGGGACATGTTGGTCAACATTATTCTGCCAACGGACAACCAACACAATTAACACTATATTTGAATCAGTAAACTGAGCTCTTAATTCAAACAGATTAACACTATAACCTTGTATAACTGATTCGGTTATAATAAAAACTGCGGAAATCTGATAACAAACGACACATGTAGAAAAAGGTCTATCCGTCTATGTCATACGAGAACAACATAAAAGAACATTCAATAAAAGATAGATTTAATTTTAAGCTACGCACCTTAAGCGCCAAATAACCACCCCTGAGATTACCCTTGAGATTACTGCCACCTTGACTACTATAAACTACATCATATCCATTATCCGCGACATCTTCATACTGCCATGACAAAACCATGGATACTGCAAGCGGATAAGTGTAGCTTTTATACTTATCCTGGAGACAGAAAAAAGAAATTTAAATTTAATGAAGTAAAAACCAATAATCCATAGAAAGATCATAACCAGGATATAAAGCATGAAAAGCTCCGACCACCATCCATTACACACAACAGAAAGAGAAAAACAAAATAGCAAAACTCTATATGCATACCATATTCGCATACGACGTTGACATGCAGTCAATTCCACTGCTCCAGTTACCATGTAAACCAGTAGCAACAATTTCTGCCCGTGTTCCAAACTGCTGACCAACATCAACACCTGACTAACAAGAACGAAACAGAAGATCCAATAAAATTGATAAGCAGAAACAAAACGACCTCTTGTGATCAATCAAAACTGGTACTGGAGCACAAGGGTGATACAGAAGAACTAGCTCAATCAACCAACCAACCTGGAACATGACCAATTCGCTTTTCTGGGTGCACAGTCGTCTTTGTTTGCATCATCTGTACGAGAACAAAACTCAGTAAATTACAAGAGAAACCAATATAATGCTTCCTATTCCTACTGGTTTGGACATTACCCATATAAATTAAGTGAAATTCGACAACAACACTAGGACAATTTCTACAGAACATAACTGTTATCTAGTAGCCTCTGTTGAGATCATCATCCTCAACATGTATATCCAACTAGGAAACTATATGATTAGTCATTGCACTGGATCACGAAGAGGGTGTCTGTCAACAAAAATTGGCTCCTAGAGACATCAGATATCAAGAACATAATTGCCTATTATGAGAGGAGACTTCTTTGTTCTCCCAAATTGAACAAAACTAACCCGTCATCCTGGGATGTTCTTAGCAGCCTGTTAGATGGAATGAAGGAGAGGCGGAAGACAGCTATGTCCTAACTCCACAGTAACAATTTCAAGTACAGACAAATAAACTTATGCAGTATTATTGTTGGAATTCATAATTGGTAAATAAGTCGAACCTTATTAGCCCATGTCAATTCACATACATTGCACGATGTCGTTGGGGAGGTAGGAGCAGAACCATTGCGCAGCATCGGTTTGGACTTTGAACTGGTGTCACAGTGTGTACATCTGAACATACAACATGAAGTTACTAAAGCTCTTCTAACAAGTAACATAAAAGCCACATACTTTTTTCAAGTAAACACAGGTAAACCTTTACCAAGTAGAAAAGGGTAATATGTTGAAGTCTAATTAAGACAAAAAAAAAAAAACTGTGATAGATATGAGCTTACGAGTTTTCAAGCTGAGAATCATTTGGTGTACCATTCAAGCTGGTAGAACCTGACTCCCGTCCCTTAGGATTTACCTTAGATGATGTAAATTGACCCTTCTTACGCTTCATCTTAATGTAAAATCCAAGAAAAAACTGACACAATACAAAGGAACTTGAGTAAATATCCTGTGAGTGGCCAAATTATGTGAGTAAATATACGAAGAAAAAAAGCCGTTCAAATTTAGATTTTTCCCAGCAGGGTTTCATTTTTTTCCTCTCCTACAGTGTAGTAGATATCAGGAAAATGCTAAACCGTGAGTAAGCTTCAGAGTGAAGTGTCGAGGGACGCAATCAGCCAGATTGGTAGAAAAGCTAACGATAAAAGCGTAAGTTCACTAAGATAGTTTAGCTTCAGATTGGTTTGAAGAACTATGACCCACAAAAGAACAAGCGTTTCAATGGTTCAGTGAAGTTGCCACATATTCCCCGACTTAAGATGAAAGTCTGTATGTTAGGAGATGCTCAGCATGTTGAGGAGGCTCAGAAGATTGGGCCCGAGTATAAGGATG
>JAJJMA010065012.1:0-10103 GCA_023529015.1 Papaver nudicaule
ATTACGGTTGTTTGAACGATCTCACAAATCAATATTCAAACAAAAACCTGAGTATAACTCAGAGAACCGAACCCTAACAAGAACATGGTTCTTGTAGATCTCAATAGAGATGGATTCACTCAAAGGTTATGAATCAACAAACTTGCAATTACTTCAATTATATAGATCAGAGACAATATAATGCGGAAGGGAAAAGTAATGCAAGACACCAGAATTTTTTTAACGAGGAAACTCCAAACTTAGCAGAAAAACCCCGGGACCTCGTCCAGATGTCAACACCCTCAGTATTAACCGAATACAGACGCTATCCTACTCTCAGACTTCGGACTGGAATGTATCGAGACTGAATTCACCCTACAAGCAATTCAACTACCAATGTGCTCCTACGTCTCTTGGCTCCCGCAGAAACCTACGTACTTGATTCCCCTAGATGACGTCCTTACAGGCCTAAGAGTTGCTCCACTTCCCTTCGTGAAGACTAGCGCTACCCTGCCTCTAACAGGACGCCTAAAAGTATCCAAGTAATTAAACGAGAATACGATTGTGATTTCCTTTAGACTTAAATTCAAGGTTAGTGGAAATCTGTTTTGTTGAATAGGGCTTATTGATCTAGCATAAACAACTTTACCTCCTAACGCTTGACGAACTTAGTATTAAACCTAGTTCGTGAATGTGCATTAAGGAACTTCTAGGGTTTACGATTCAAGATCAACCTTATGAAGTTTCTATCAAATCTTGGTCGTGATAAGATTGAAAATATTCAATCGACCCAAGATACTGGATCAGGAATTTTACTTTTGACCTGTTCTTCACGACCCTCAAGTGAAGTCTTTCAATAGTCGTAGTCCAAAAGGACTTCGAGATGACGACCAACCTTTATGCAAGGTACACAGATGTGTAGAGGATTAAAATTGTATCTTGCAGAAGGTCATTTATTTATAGTGATCATCAAGGGAGGCTTTGCTTGAAAATTAAGCAACCTTGAGTAGGGCTCAAGCAAGTTCTGGAACTAGGAAAGTCCATAGCTTGAATACCCGTTCTCAATCTTCTTCTTTTGGACTAGGCTAATAGTTAAAGAGGACTCAACCTTGATTGAAGGTTTGCGACTTCTGGTCCAAATAATTGTTTGAACATCGCTTGGATTAAGTAGTTGAATTCCATGGGCCAAGTAATGACAAGTCCGAGAACTAATCATGTCTAGACCGAAAACTTCAAGATATGAAAGTTGGAAGTTTTCTCATGGCTTATATGTACGCGTTCATAGAGCTGTCAAATGGAGTTCAAGAGAATTCAGGAGAAGTCTGTGAACTCGTATGTACGCATTCATGAACGCGTTCATACAGACCCGCTCGTTCTTAGGAATGCCTTTAAGCAACACATGTACGCGTTCATGTACGCGTTCACCGTTGAGGTCATTTCAAGAGACAATTCAACATACTCTACATATTCATAATATCACGGATGTGACAAATGCTAAGGCGAAGAATCCTAGTATACCTTCGGATCTTATAAACAACATCATAGACTATTGATATGATAGAAATGGCAAAAGCGAAACATGGAAAGGAAAACCTTTCTAACCTTTAGCGAGGACGTTATGATTTATCAAGTAGTAAGCTTCGGTCTTCGTCTTCAGCGGTCTTCGTCTCGATTACCTAATACTATCCTAGTCCCAGGTTGTAGAGTAAACTTATCAAGGATTGTGTTTTTGTCACCTAAACTTGACAACTGACTTGAGATAGCAATATCAGTGGGTTCACCGAGCAATGCTCTAACAATCTCCCCCTTTGTCAATTTTAGCGACAAAAACCAATCTTACATATGGATTCAAAAAGTAAAATCTTTTAGCCCTCACCATAATGTACTTGATCTTCTTGTAATCTTCAGCGTCTTCAGATAAGAGTGTTCCTGCAAGTGAAGAGTCAAGGTAGAGATAACAAACTTCAAAGTCACCACACATCTTGGTTCTACATATTCCAACAAGAGTTTGTTATGCAATTGAGTAGTATATAAAACTTGTAAGCATATTGCATCGATGCTTAAAGATACTACACAATATGATATGTTCTCCCCCTTACTCAATACACTAACTTTTGCTTTGACATGACAAGCACATCGATTTTACCCCCCCTATGACAATGCCGTAGACAATTGTCGTAGTAGATAGAAATCTACAATGCCGCACACCCCAAAAAGATATTACCATGAAGCACAAGTTCAAAAGAAATCTCCCCCATTATGTGTTATTCCATAAGGAAAAACGCAACGACCTTCCCAAGCAAGGATTTGGAATAAATTCTTGGGTGAAGTACAATTTCACAAGTAAAATTGTAATTATGTTTTTCTTTCCTAGCCAGTTACGGTCAAATAGGAATTCAAGGTTTAATCTTCCTACTTTCTCAGAGAGTTTCGGTCAACTATCGCCTTTAGAGAAAACATTAGGTTACCCCTTCCTAGTGGTTGAAAGACTAAGAATTAAAGGTACAACATTTAATCCAGCGGAGTTCAATATGGTATCCTACGAGGTTCTTTATCAAATCGTCTCCCCTTAGCCATAAGAGTCAGAAGCATGGATTTTGATAGTTCTTCATGAACTGCTTTACCCGAACGGGTGGTATGGCTAAAAAAGAAAGTTCACGATATATGCAATACATTCATATAGATAATCAATTAAGATAAAGCATTGTAATCATCAATTAAGATTTTAATTTCATAACCTCGATTAATTGATGAAAAGAAAACATGGAAATAGCACAAGCAAATCATGCTTAAATCAAAAGATGACTTTTTCTAGCATAGTGATTACCCAAACCCTAAGGAAAAGACAAAAAGCTTTTTAATAAGGAGTTAACTATGCTAAGCAAAAATTGACCTAGTTATCAGAGTCAGTATCTTCTTCAGGTTCACTTGAACTGTTGAAGTCATCAGCTTTCTTGAACACGTAGTGAACATAGTTAGCTTCATTGTCTTCATCAAAAATTCTGTAAAACATATTGTTCAAGTCATCCTTAATAACTGACATATCTGCTTTCAATTCATTAATTTCAGTTCCCAGTAATTCCATATTGTTAACAATGTCAACAAGTTGGATTTTGAAAGATTCAAATTCTTTCAGAAAGTCGTGAACGACCCCTGCATAAATCATGGTGTCATCTTCTACATTCTGATGATCATAGGCAAAGTAACAATTTGTTGTTGCATAGACTTCTTGAGAATCAAGAGTTCCCGCAATAGCATCATCAAGAACAGTTCTCTTCTTTTTCCTTCCAAATCCAACACCTTCACAATCCATAACTTTGCAAGCCTCTTCAATATTATTTCGTGTGACACTACGAGTAATATGTTTCATGGCTTTATGGAGAACTTGAACGTGAATTCCGAGTTCGTGTGTGTGTGGTATATATAATCCCTCAGGGTGGGATAAATATGAAATATAATGAGTATAAGACTCTTATCAAGGAAGGCGGTTCTGAAACGTGTATCTTTCACGTTCTGGAAGATAAACTTTTTCCTTACGTTCCTGAACGAGTTGGGGCAATTTTCAAGAGTTTTTCAAAGTGTCACAAAGAGGTCTAATGAAATTGGATGTGTGTGCCCATATTGAGAGAATTAATGTATAACCAAAATATCTAACAATTTTTCTTATTTAATCCCTGAATATTTGCCAAGAAGAGTTTTTAAGTTTATATATCAACACTATGAAGAAATCTCATAAACCTTTTAGCTTTTTCCCAAGGTTTCCTCATGGATCCTGGTCTCGACTCTTGCGTTAGGAGCCATAGGCAGGGAGGATATATTGAGATAGCTGACGAGTTGTTAATACTCACATCAAGTCATTACATTTTGGACTTTTTTTTTTTTGATGTGATAGCACTTTTTCATAAACAATCTCTATGATTAGGAGACATAATTAAGTGCTCATAAGATATTCTGGACAATCTCTTTTGGGAGTTTTTTTACAGTCCTTGAGACATTTTATATCTTAAGTTCGACATCACGTTTTTTGGAGCAGGGTCAACATGTGATGACATCTTATGAATGGCACACTTAGGAATTTTCTACAAGAATTATTGTATGTATACCAAGGTCCCACTTTTATTAATCAATAAGGCACAATAGCACAAACTGTGAGACGATTTTAATTCTTGAACATAACCTTAATTAAACTACCAAGGGTTTTTTAATAAGATACTAATTGTGAATCTTCACAAATTGTTTCAGCAACACAATAAGAGCTATTTTATTTAATCATCTCAAAAATATAATTTGAAGCATACCTGGGTTCTTTTAATGAAGATAGATGATGATCCTGAATGCAGTCCCATGTTCTGTTTTTACTGTACCCAAAAGAATTGCCTTTATTCTCACCAAACATAGTGGGTACTTCTTAGTGGTGAGAAGGCACAACACAATTATATTGTGTTGAGGTGAACCTGCGGTTCATCAAGAATAGAGCATGACTCTCTTAATTTCCCTTTCTCCTTCATTAGGATGTCAACTTTTGTATTTACAAGAGTTGTTATGAGCTTGTCAAGAATAGTTTCATATGCCTGAATCAGGGACGAGGCATTAAGGGAAATTATACGACATTCTTTTTCAAGACTAGTCCTGAGAGTGTCAGAGCCAATATCTATTTTTTCTGGACTATCTTCTTTGTGAGATTTATCAGAAGATATTTCAACAGTAAGGAAAGGAGCATGGACATTGTGGTTTATACAACCAATTATAGTTGTAGATATGCTCTTTTGTGTAAGAAGCATAAGCATCTTCTTTTCCCACTTGTGTATTTTGCACCTACGTGAAGTGTGACCAAACATCATTACAATGAAAGCACCAGTTAGTCCAGTCAATCTTTTTGGATTTCAGGGACGAAGTTTGTCCGCCCGAAGATCCATTTTTCATGGTGTTTTTATTCATGATTCACGAAAGCATCAAACACAGACAGTTACGTCTCTTACAAGGTGTTTACCGGCTCTGATACCAACTGAAAAAGAGGGGATACCGAGATACACCACCAACTTTTTGTTTTTCGTGAACCTAGTTGATTACGGTTGTTTGAACGATCTCACAAATCAATATTCAAACAACAACCTAAGTATAGTTCAGAGAACCGAACCCTAACAAGAACGTGGTTCTTGTAGATCTCAATAGAGATGGATTCACTCAAAGGTTATGAATCAACAAACTTGCAATTACTTCAATTATATAGATAAGAGACAATAAAATGCGGAAGGGAAAAGTAATGCAAGACACCAGATTTTTGTTAACGAGGAAACTGCAAACCTAGCAGAAAAACCCCGGGACCTCGTCCAGATGTGAACACCCTCAGTATTAACCGAATACAGACGCTAGCCTACTCTCATACTTCGGACTGGAATGTATCGAGACTGAATTCACCCTACAAGCAATTCAACTACCAATGTGCTCCTACGTCTCTTGGCTCCCGCAGAAACCTACGTACTTGATTCCCCTAGCTGACGTCCTTTACAGGCCTAGGAGTTGCTCCACTTCCCTTCGTGAAGACTAGCGCTACCCTGCCTCTAACAGGACGCCTAAAAGTATCCAAGTAATTAAACGAGAATACGATTGTGATTTCCTTTGGACTTAAAGTCAAGGTTAATGGAAATCTGTTTTGTTGAATATGGCTTATTGATCTATCCTAAATAACTTTACCTCATAACGCTTGACGAACTTAGTATTAAACCTAGTTCGTGAATATGCATTAAGGAACTTCTAAGGTTTACGATTCAAGATCTACCTTATGAAGTTTCTATCAAATCTTGGTCGACCCAAGATACATGATCATGAAATTTACTTCCGACCTGTTCTTCACGATCCTCAAGTGAAGTCTTTCAATAGTCGTAGTCGAAAAGGACTTCGAGATGACGACCAACCTTTATGCAAGGATACACAGATGTGTAGAGGATTAAGATTGTATCTTGCAGAAGGTCATCTATTTATAGTGATCATCAAGGGAGGCTTTGCTTGAAAATTAAGCAACCTTGAGTAGGGCTCAAGCAAGTTCCGTAACTAGGAAAGTCCATAGCTTGAATACCCGTTCTCAATCTTCTTCTAACTTTGGACTAGACCAATAGTTAAAGAGGACTCAACCTTGATTGAAGGTTTGCGAGTTCTGGTCCAAATCATGTTTGGACATCGCTTGCGACTTCTGGTCCAAATAATTGTTTGAACATCGCTTGGATTAAGTAGTTGAATTCCATGGGCCAAGTAAAGACAAGTCCGAGAACTAATCATGTCTAGACCGAAAACTTCAAGATATGAAAGTTGGAAGTTTTCTCATGGCTTATATGTATGCGTCCATAGAGCTGTCAATTGGAGTTCAAGAGAATTCAGGAGAAGTCTGTGAACTCGTATGTACGCGTTCATACAGACCCGCTCGTTCTCAGGAATACCTTTAAGCAACACATGTACACGTTCATGTACGCGTTCACTGTTGAGGTCATTTCAAGAGTGTTTTTACCTGGAAAAACAATGTACCGTCTCTGGGTACTTTCGTAGTTCTCGAAGATCAAAGTCGAACAAGACAAGCCTAAACCAAGGAGGGCCGTTCCCGTCTTGCTTCGGTTACAGAGAGGATAGAGGTTGGTCTAGGGAGGGAAACAGCGAAGAAACTTGAGATCAGGTTGAGGATGTGTTTTGGGTGTAAGAGTTCAAGATCTCCGTCGTGAAGTCGACTGGAAATCTCCAAGGCTAGAAACGTGTTTCGATTCTCAGGTGTTTTCTCTGAGACTCTGGATTGTGTGTTCTAGGTGTTCTGAACGTTTCTGATGTTCTTAAAAATGTTCTGCCTTGGAAAATAGAGGAAGCCTCTATTTATAGTTTGAACTCACCCTGATCTCTCGACACAGAAGGTGGAAGTCGTGGAAGAGTGGAGGAGTGGAGGACATGCGTTGGTTTCCATAACTGCCTGAGTCGTGTGGAACATGCCCACTCGTGCCATCTTCTCGTAGCTGCCCACTATCTCCATCAGTTTCTTTCAACTGCCGTAGACCGCCAGACCAATACCCCTAAAGTTATCCCCCCTTGTGATGTTTTGATGTCTCGAGCGAGTGGTACGCAGATATTGCGTAGTTGAGTTGAGTAGAGTAGAGTCGTACGACTAATCTTCGTGACTAACATGAGCGCAGTGCCTCTGGGACACGAGCATAGGAGCGGCCTTGGCTGTCTGGCCAAGGCCATAAGTGTTGGAATGCACATTGGCGCTGGTGTGGTGCTATGGCTCTTGGCGCCACGGCCTTGGCCTTTGGCCAAGGCCAACCTGTCGTGGCGCCATGGACTATGGCGCCATGGCCTTGGCTTTTGGCCAAGGCCAACCTGTTGTGGCGCCATGGACTATGGCGCCACGACCTTGGCTTTTGGCCAAGGCCAAGCTTGGACGCGCTTTGGCGTTGGTAGTGTTAAGGTGGCGCCATGGTTTATGGCGCCACGGCCTTGGCTTCTGGCCAAGGTCCACTTGCTGTGGCGCCATGGACTATGGCGCCACGGCCTTGGCCTCTGGCCAAGGCCAGCCTGTTGACAGTTATGATTCTCTTTATGGTCTTGGCCTTTTGGCTAGACTAAGTAGGTTTATGGCGTTTCATGCCATGGCCTTGGCCTCTTGGCCAAGGCTGATTTTCGTGGATCCATGGTGACTTCATGGTTTATGGTGCCATGCTATGTGGCGTTTATGGATTTGGCATCTGGCCAAGGTCGACTTTGGGCAGCTTGTGCCTTAGTCGTGGTGTGAGTGCTTATGCTACAACACACTTGAGGTCATGGCGTGTTTATCCATGGTATGCTAGATCATCCTGAACTTGGGATTAGGTCCGCTTAGGACTGTTTAGGCTAGTGTATGCTTCTCAGAGAGCTCCGGACCGGCCTGGGGCTTCAATATTTCTGAGGTTTGCACCAAGATTCGTATGTTGAGTCGTATTTAAGAGGAAATCCATGAGGATGCGTCTCTGTTGATTCTTCACCGTGTACCATTAAGTGGCCTGACTCTGGGCAGATCAATGGGTTTAATATGTTGGTGAGATCATTAGTACTGCTCTACGATGTTACCCTCCCCACCGGAGTTATAAGAGAGAGCTCATAAAGAGTTTATTCGGCTCATGGAATGGGTTGCACTCTGAGCTATAGAGATGAGCCTGAATAGGCGATTGCCTTTAATAAGACATGGTTTCGAGAGTGCTTTGACAATCTTGCCCCTCTCTCATTTTTCACCATCTACAAAGAGGCAATTCAACATACTCTACCTATTCATAATATCACGGATGTGACAAATGCTAAGGCGAAGAATCCTAGTATACCTTTAGCGAGGACGTTATGATTTATCAAGTAGTAAGCTTCGGTCTTCGTCTTCAGCGGTCTTCATCTCGATTACCTAATACTATCCTAGTCTCAGGTTGTAGAGTAAACTTATCAGGATTGTGTTTTTGTCACCTAAACTTGACAACTGACTTGAGATAGCAATATCAGTGGGTTCAACCGAGCAATGCTCTAACAATCTCCCCCTTTGTCAATTTTAGCGACAAAAACCAATCTTACATATGGATTCAAAAAGTAAAATCTTTTAGACCTAACCATAATGTACTTGATCTT
This sequence comes from Papaver nudicaule, assembly GCA_023529015.1. Classification (NCBI taxonomy): domain Eukaryota; kingdom Viridiplantae; phylum Streptophyta; class Magnoliopsida; order Ranunculales; family Papaveraceae; genus Papaver; species Papaver nudicaule. The sequence continues at coordinate 8,602 of JAJJMA010065012.1, forward strand.
CTTGTAATCTTCAGCTCTTCAGATAAGGGTGTTCTTGCAAGTGAAGATTCAAGGTAGAGATAACAAACTTCAAAGTCACCACACATCTTGGTTCAAGAAGGACATATTCCAACAAGAGTTTGTTATGCAATTGAGTAGTATATAAAACTTGTAAGCATATTGCATCGATGCTTAAAGATACTACATAATATGATATGTTCTCCCCCTTACTCAATACACTAACTTTTGCTTTGACATGACAAGCACATCAATTTTACTCCCCCTATGACAATACCGTAGACAATTGTCGTAGTAGATAGAAAGATTTACTCCCCGTTACTACAGGATTTCTACCCCTTTTTGTCATAAAATAGACAAAGGAACAAGAAATATAGGAATCCTCATAAAACATCAATAATCAATGTAGACAAAGGTAAACATACCTGAAACGAGAGATAAAGATGCAATTCTCTCGCAAATTACACAGCCGCACACCCCAAAACATATTACCATGAAGTACAAGTTCAAAAGAAATCTTCCCATTATGTGTCATTCCATAAGGAACAACACGACGACCTTCCCAAGCAAGGATTTCGAATAAATTCTTGGGTGAAGTACAATTTCACAAGTAAAATTGAAATTATGTTTTTCTTTCCTAGCAAGTTACGGTCAAATAGGAATTCAAGGTTTAATCTTCCTACTTTCTCAGAGAGTTTCGGTCAACCATCGCCTTTAGAGAAAACATTAGGTTACCCCTTTCTAGTAGTTGTAAGACTAAGAATTAAAGGTACAACATTTAATCCAGCGGAGTTCAATATTGTATCCTACGAGGTTCCTCTTTATCAATATCGTCTCCCCTTAGCCATAAGAGTCAGAAGCATGGATTTTGATAGTTCTTCATGAACTGCTTTACCCGACCGGGTGGTATGGCTAAAAAAGCAAGTTCACGATATATGCAATACATTCATATAGATAATAAATTAAGATCAAGCATTGCAATCATCAATTAAGATTTTAATTTAATAACCTCGATTAATTGATGAAAAGAAAACATGGAAGTAGCACAAGCAAATCATGCTTAAATCAAAAGATGACTACTTCTAGCATAGTGATTACCCAAACCCTAAGGAAAAGACAAAAAGTTTTTTAATAAGGAGTTAACTATGCTAAGCAAAAACTGACCTAGTAATCAGAGTCAGTATCTTCTTCAGGATCTTCTTCAGGTTCACTTGAACTATTGAAGTCATCAGCTTTCTTGAACACGTAGTGAACATAGTTAGCTTCATTGTCTTCATCAGAAATATTGTTAAACATATTGTTCAAGTCATCCTTAATAACTGGCATATCTGCTTTCAATTCATTAATTTCAGTTCCCAGTAATTCCATATTGTTAACAATGTCAACAAGTTGGATTTTGAAAGCTTCAAATTCTTTCAGAAAGTCGTGAACTACCCCTGCAGAAATCATGGTGTCATCTTCTGCATTCTAATGATCATAGGCAAAGTAACAATTTGTTGTTGCAT
>JAJJMA010065022.1:0-12491 GCA_023529015.1 Papaver nudicaule
AGGAGTATTAATTACTTATACCAACATAAATCACCCAACTAATGACTGTTGCTGTACTCAAATTTATGCTTCCAAAATAAAAATTGGACTTTTAATTTAATGGTATTTCATTCAATTCAAAAAATTAAAAAGCAAGTACCTTCTTCTCCCAAGAGATCATCAATAAAGTCGTGATTAGCTTCATCAGGTGGAGGGAATACGTCTTCCATCTCTTAACAATGGAGTAATCTAGGTTAGGTTTCTACTGGTGTTGATAATAGAGAAAGGGTAATAATGTTTATGGTTCCCGAGTAAATAGTATCGAAGGTCAAAGGGTTATTAAAAAAATAATAAGTAGATAAGTAAAGATATTTATAATAATAAGTAATTAAAAAAAAACCGGATCATGGAATACGAAAATCTAAGAACAGGTGAACGGCTGGCAAGTGCGTGTTCATTTCTGTTATTATGCACGCGTGCGCGTCACAGCACGACTCTTGGTGTTGATTTAGGGTCCACCTACTCACCTCTCTCCCTCGGCCTCGGGAGTCGGGACATTGGTTTGGCTGGGCTGTCGGTCAAAAAAACATTTTTGCCCCGTAACTAGAAAATAGAAGCAACAGGAACAGGTCCACCTGCGAAAAGGAGGGTCACTTTTGTCTTTGTGCTGAAAAGGTCAAGATCTATTATCTTCTGAGTTTTATAAGTAGGTTTCAAGTCCAGTCAGGAGTGGAACGTTGGGAGATGCGGCGCTCTTTTATTTAAGAAAACTAGCCGTTACTCTCTCCTCTTCTCTCATCTCAATCTAAACACTCTCCTTCTCTCTACAACTACAAGTCTCAGGTTAATGGCAGTTTCCATAGATAGATCTCTTAGTTCTCAACTTAACACCTCATCTGATAGTATCTCAATGGGATCTTCACCATTATTACCAAGTCCTTCATCAGAGGAAGACTATTGGAGCACACTTCGAAATCGGGTCGATACCCTTCTTGAGAATCGACAACTTAAAGATTCAATTACTCAGAATTTAGAAGTCCCTCTAAAAGTTCCATCTACAAGAGACGAAGATTGTTTGCTTCTTCTCAGAGGATTTGATTCGATTTCCTCCTCTTTGTTTCAACTTAAAGGCAATTTAGATAAAGCCCTTCATGTAAGTAATCTTCTATTTCTCTTCAGATGATTCAATTTAGGGTTTTTATTGTTTCATCACTTAATTTATAGAATGGGATTTTGGGTTTGTTTATCTATTGACAATTTATCTTAAGAAAATCGCATTTTATATAATCTTACCTCCTCTGCTTTGTCTGTATGATGATAGGGAGCAAGAGATCTATCAAAACCCTCTCTAACACAAATATTGCAAAATGATGCTGAGAAGTCAGAAAGTGAAGAAGAGGGTAAAAAAGGGTGGAAGAGAAAGCATGAATCTGAAGAATCATTTGAAGATCAGAAAGGTGTTGAATTGAAGGATAATGATGCGCGTTTGAAGAATGGGAAGCTCAAGAAAGCTAAAAATGTTGGTTTCTTTGGTTTTGACAAGGTCTTGTGTTGTGTCTAATGTGCTTTGTTGGTTGCAGCTAATTTGTGTTTGTTTGTGTTTCGTAGCTTGCAGTTTCGATGGCTGCCAGTGCAGCTTCACTTGCTAGAGAATTGAAGTCCATTAGATCGGATTTATCATTTATGCAAGAGAGATGTGCTTTGCTTGAGGAAGAGAACATGAGACTTCGGAATGGATCTGACAAGGGATTAACACCTGAAGAAGATGATATGGTGATTAATCCTACCCTCAACAATTTCAAACATATTTTGATACTCTTGATTGTGAAAGATTGTTTTGTTTTGTCTTATGAAGGTGAGACTACAATTGGAAGCTTTACTGGCAGAGAAGTCGAGATTAGCGACTGAGAATGCTAACCTAGTTAGAGAGAATCAGTGTCTTCACCAGCTCGTCGAATACCATCAACTCACATCCTCGACAGAGGATATCTCAGGAACTTATGAACAAGTTGTTCGCGGAATGTGCTTGGATTTTTCTTCTCCTTCAGATAATGATTCACCGCGAAGTGAAATTGAAGCTCCTATGACACCCCGAAGTGAAATTGTAGGGTTCTCTGCATGCCTTGATCAGTGCTATGAAGACAAAGAATAGTAGTTGTACTAGATGGATCAATCTTGTAATTGTACCCATGTTTGTGGTTTACAGTTCTGGCTCTGATTTGAGCTTATGTAAGTGTAACTCTTAGGTATCGTTGAGACATGTTTGTCCCCAATCTATAAATGATATACTAGTATCAAATAAATATTGCTTATATTTCACCTTTTCATGAAAATTTCTTGCTTAACTAAACGATATTTGGTTGGTTTGGCCCTAAAGCTCAAAATCAATATTGAATGTTGTAAACCCTGATTTCATTAGAACCCAAAACCTTAGCATTCAGTAGTGTAATGGTCTGGGTGCAGCTAGGATGATGGGTGCAGCTAGGATGAACAATTAGTTGTCCATTTCCAATGCAAAGAATAGAACCCCACTGCAAGCTTTTAGCATACTGCTGAAGTGGTTGTGGGAGCTGTTACGATGAATAATAAGTTCTGTGCTTCCTAATGCCAAATATAAGAATGCTCTTGCACTCATGATGAATTTGTTGGGATTTATGCCCTAAAAACAATAGTTGTGACATTTTCAAGTAGATTAATAAAGTGATTTTCTTTCTATACATTGTGAAATATATTATTGGATGAATGTTACTAACATTATATGCAGGAATATGCATAGACTATCTATTGAGTCGAGACTCATAGATTAATGTATCAATGTAATGAGATTACATTGATGGGTCTATTAGAAACTCTTCTACTACGTCAGTATACGAAGAGTATTTCTTTATTGTTATTTCATAAAGTTCTTAATTCTGAGAATCTGTGTATACCTGACATATATATCACTTCCGTTTTGTCTCGTTAACCAGTGAGGTCGTAAACGTTATTCGTGATCCAATATTCTGAACGAGATGGATAGTTGTGATTATATAGTGAGATTACACGATTCAATACGGAGTCTTAAATTATGACATTCTCTTGTATTACAGTGCAGTAATTATTATTCTAAACTGGCCAGTGATCGTTCAAATTGTTTGAGCGATTATTAGAATGATAATGGTTCGACACAAGTAATAGTCAAGGATAAAAGATATAAATAATCATATTGGTTCTGACAAGCAAGAGTTGCTATGCCATGGATTATTTATGGATGTCATGTAAATAAGAGGGACTGTTATGTAGCTATAACAAGGCTAAAGGGTTCTTAAATAATTATGACACGAATTAGAGGGTTCAGTCACAAATTTATAGTGGACTGATTTGTGACTAAATATTTAGTCAAACCGATACGTGAGACGTGTTGAGGTGAGACCGAGTATTCAGCTAAAACGTTCATGAATCCTAAAAGACCTAACTAACTTATCTAGTGGGAGAGGTGGACTAAAGATACTGTATAAATACAGTAGCAGTTTCTCTTTTGTTAGCCCACACTCTACATCCAGAATATCCCCTCCTCCAAAGATAAACTAGTTATGTTCTTAAGGTTTTAAGATACCAAAGTCAGAGAAAAGAAACAAAGGAAAGGAAATCGATTGTAGTGTTCTCTGTTTTCACGTTTGGAAAGAGCCAAAGCATCAGGAGGAGAAAAAGAAGACTAGAAGATTTTGTCTTCTCTATTCTGCTATCAAGGTAAGTTCATCTCACCATGAACTTTTAATTCATATATGCAATCTCATAGATGATCTGATTGGGTTAAAGGAAATTTTTGTTTGTAATCTTCCGCTGCGATTCTGATTGCTTGATTTCCTAACAGAATTTTCAGTTCTCCGTCTTTAATGTAACGAAGTATTAGAAGTAGTAAAATGCCCATAGTACAATAGCAGGAAATATATAAACATTGAACTCCAAACAAGATAGCAATTTTTTTGTGACAGACAAATGGTAAACATTGTATTTCGGTGGGTCAAATACTGGAACCCATTTCTCGGTCATGACTAATGAGTTTCTCAGTTTGAAATGCACAGACCACTCTTTTAGCTGGCTATCCAAGAGGCAAGAGGGAAACGGAAGCACAGTTGGCATTGGCAAACGGTGGGAGTATCATACCTGCATCATATCCATGTGTGTTATCCAAGGTGAGGGCTTCAAGGTTCTACTCGTTCATCACTCTCTTCGTTCCTTTCTCTATTCAAAATATGAATATGAAAGATCAATTTTTAAGTGTTCCTTTCTCTATCCAAGATTGCTGTGGAAGTACTGTTGGCATCGGCTTTAGCACAAACGGCTGGAGAACTGTACCTGCATCAGGTAAATATTTGTTACCCAAGCCTAGCTCTTCAAGGCTTCTGGTTTTGATATTGAACTCAAATACCCAGTGCTCGGAACCGAGCAAAACAACATTACGGTCTACCGGACTGCAACCAAAAACTTGGACTGGATCAACTGCATCATCCATCCGAGAACGCACTTCTGCTAAGATATTGTTCATTGGAATATCCTTATGCAATATTTGACAATTAAACTCATCAAGCATCCAAACACTCATAATCATTTCCCTTTCTTGCCATCTCGTGCTAGTGTAACAAACCCAGCCCTCTGACTCCCCAATACATGTATCGAAGTTACGTAAATAAATCCCCCCTTCTGGCAAATTAATCAAACTACATCGATGTCCACCACTTCCGTTGTTCTGATTGAGATTGTAAACAATCATTTTGTCCGACCATTCAATCCGATACAAAACACCATTAAGGATAACAACATTATAATTTTTAGACTGCCGGCACCGAACATTTTCATCACAGGAAACTTGAAAACTTTTCCAGGAAACTTGGAAACTTGAAAACTTTTCCAGAACAAAACAGATCAACATTAAAATTCTTGGAAGGCTTATAAAATTCTGTAATATGTACAACCTTAAAACTAGTGTATGATGAAGAATTCTCACAAAATATACCAGTAGTAGCAGCAAGTCCTCTATTCTTGGAACGCGGTGGTGAAGGAAGTGAAACCCATTTCTGAGTAAGTGGATTACAGACATGATACTTCTTTTGGCCATAACAAAGTACCAAACCATTATTGGAACCCAACAGGTACAATCTAGATCTTGGAGATGGTTTCACATTCTCAAAAGAGAACAAATAATCATTTCTAGTCATAAACTCTGGGTCTAATTCATGACATGCTTTTCTAAATTTCAAATGTTTTTCATCAGATCCATGGTAATTAATTGAATGATACAGTATCCATGGTGGGATTGAGTTTTTATTGATTTGGAACCATCTGATAATGAAATTAGGGCTTGAGAGGTTAAATAACCATACCTTTGACAAGCATTTGAACTGATATAGATTGAATTCAGAGGAAGATAAGTAAAAATCTCAACCAATATATCATCTGATAGTGACGAACAACTGCGACAAGATGAAGAAGAAGCCATTCTTTTGTTCTCTAATAAAAATAAAATCCTCTTCTTTATCAAAAAAGAGTTTCTCCTTTAGGTCACAAATCAATTTAGTGGACTCATAGGCCGGCAATGCGGGTATCCTAGACAAAGCAAGTTATGGGCATACCGGGAGGCCATGACGTTTGCATACGGGATGCAAAGACATATTAGTCCATTATACTGCATCGATATCACCCCACTGCAATAAACAAGAAAGGATTGCAGTGGTCTGGGTGCACTTTTTTTTCTTTTCTTTTTTTTTCCATAAAAAGGATAAACCTCAGTAGATACATGCATTACACCATTTTAAGAAATTGGAAATCTTACAAAGATTTTCAACAAAGATTTTCAGAGATCAAATTACATTCATACTGTGAGCGCATAAATCTATTTTTTCAGATTATGAACTCACAATCAATATCGCAGCATACATGTGAGTGTAACACAATAATGATATCCAGAGATATAACTTTGAAGAATACCAGTACGGATTTACTCTATGAATACGAAATGAGCAGCGGTAAACATGCTGTTATTAGCTTTAGTTAATTGTAGCTATTGGTCAGATTAATAGCTCATGACCGGTATCGCACTGAATGCTCGAGTGCGGAATAATCGTGCTTTGTGTGATATAAGAACGTATAATATATGGCATACCATAGAAACATTGCTAAACAGGTGTATCTTCACAAAGTAACGAAACCCTCTCAACTCTTATATGAGTATCATTGAAGTAATATGAGTTGCTTTTGAGTTATTCATTGGACTTACAAGTGTATCTCAAGGCTTTAGTTCTTCTTAGACTAGGATGAGTTCAATAAGGTACTCTCTCTCTCCTATCCTAGCTCTCTGCTGATTTTGGTCGACCCCCTTTTCAGTGGAAGGGGTCATGTCTTTATAGAATTCATACATAATTCGTTGTTCATCATGTTAATCCCGCGCGGTTTGATGGATTGCGGTTTGATATGTATGCGGTTCTTTAACATCTCCGTGCGACCTGGTGGATTGCGTATGTACTTGGTGTAATACTTGGCTGTGGATCTTCCATATCTGCTATGCGCATAGATCCGTTGGCATTAAATGATGTTGCCACTTCTCAACCACCTCTGAGCGGTCCAATCACGTCCAGCTGGGTCTGACCGCATCTCAGCCGTTGGTTTCAAATCATCTCGAGATCTTATAAAGCAGCTTTTGATCCTTTCACGGTGCATCTTTTGGCAGCGTACTAAGTTGCTTCCGTCTTGAGATCTTGCCACGTGTTTGGTGACAAATGTGCTATTACAGTTTGCCCCTTTCTTTTCGAATTCTCTTGAGGGTAGAATCAGAATGAAAATGTCATAATCTCTCCATCTTCCCACGTTTGTCTAACCTTTCCTAGATTTGTGGGGTAGTGGACTTCAATGCTACTATAAGTATGCAAAGAAAAAGAAGTCTAAACATACTTTTCTTTTATCCCTTTGTTTTCTTCTTCTTCTCCGTCTCTTTTCTCTTCATTCTCCTCGTTTCTTCCGAAACATATCTATCTGCCATTAATACGTCTGCAACTGTACTTCTTCCCCTGCCAAATCTTAACTGCTGCTGTCGCAACTCCAATTTTGGTCAGGTAATCCGTCTCTTTCCCTGCTCATTTATTGCTGCTTATCTTCGACTTTTGCTTCCATTAATGGCCGCTGGTAGTGAGAATTTCAGCAATCTTTTATTATGTCTTCCCTTGCTTGGATAGGTCGTGATTGTGGTACTTGAGTGATAAGAGCCTTAGTTGACTGCTGAGATTAGAATTTTGAACTAGTATTGGAATTAGGGTTTTTACCCACTTTACCTTTTGTTCTTGCCATGAACATGGATGTTTAGATGAAATCCCCTGTACTAACTTGTATGCGCTTGTGCGTGTACGTTTTAATATACTCCTGATTTCACTTGGATTCGTGCGTTGCCATGTTTGAGTGATTTGGGGTTATGATGTAGAACGCAGTCTTAAAACAAAGTATATATACTTTCCCTTGTTCTTCATCGTAAGCCCAAATTCTCGTTTTGATGTTTATCACGTACGGGTGGATTATCCATTGCTTGTCCTCTCGTAGCCTTTAATATTTTAATCCCGTGGTTGCTTGCTGATCAGGGCGCCATGTCTTCTCGTGGGGACGAGAATCCGCGTCGTCACAGATCTCCTCGTGACCACAGTCCCCGTATGGAGAACAGATCTAAGCAATCTCATGACGCATACCGCGAAGATCGTTCCCGAGATGGTTCTAAAGACGGGCGTTTTCGTTAAGAACATATGAGGGAAAGACCTCGTGGGGATGGTAGGAATGAACCCACTCGTTCTGAACGAAGGGCAGAGTTTTCTCGTGAGGAGAACCGCCAAGAGAAACCCCGTGGGGGTAATAATAGACATAAATCCCGTGATGATCAGAGGCCTCCTATAGATTGTGAACCAAAGGGTACAAAATCTCTTGGTGTTGACAAACCTTCTAGCAAACCTCAATCAAGCCAGGCATATGATCACCCTCGTGTTATCAAGAAGACTAGATCATCTCGAGAAGAGAAATAATCTCGTTCGCATACTGTTAGTAAAACTTCTAAGGATGACCGCATAGATCCATCTCGCGCGGAAAAAGGTGTTGAAGGGAATCCTAAATCGAATGTTGAATTGCGAAAAAAGTGCTCGTACTTCTTCCAGGACTTCCGACAGTTGCCATCCGAGAAGCTTCCCGGTCCTCCTGGTGATAAAGCTTCTTCAAGGGGTAAATCCAAGGTAAAAGAGTATGCGGTAAATGAGGAAAGATATCCTGAGATCGTGATAAAACCTGAGAACCATTCTTTTAAGCATTGCAGTATTGATGATATCAAGAAGAAGTTTGGGTTGGATAAATTCGAGGTTAACTTTTATGGCGAAGGTGACGTGTTGTCCCTTGATATGATCGAGGCGTATGAGTATAGTGATACTAAGCTTCTGACCACGGTGGGTGCGCTGGCTGCGGGTCTGAGGATTCCTTTGTACGATTCTACGGAGAAAACCATTTCATTTATGACGTGCTTTATGGTCGCAAAAGGGAAGGGTCTGACTGGTGCCATGTCTCTACTTTCACGGGCAAATTTTGGCACGTGCTGTCTGAATGCGCGGATCGCACTGACAAGAAGACTAAGATAACTTCGTTCAAGCCTGATTTTTCTGAGCAGAAATTTTACACCGCGGAGAATTTCAACAACACTTATATGGACTTCATTTCGTCTACTGCTCGGGTGAGATGGAGCGTCGGTGTTAAGAGGCGCATATTGACTGCAAAACAGCGCAAGAAAGGCCAAGTACGTCTGCTTGCTGACATTGATAGCAGCAAAACCAAAGGCGTTCCTTAAAGTGACAAGGTGAGGGATGACCATGATTTTGATTGGTATAGTACTTCCGTGGAGGTCATTGGCCCTTAGGCAAATGGATTCAGCAAGGAAAATCCTGATCTTCCCTGCGAGAAGCAGCTTAGACGCTACAAAGGATTTTGTCCTTACAAGATGAATTTCGATGGCTTCCCCGACGATTATCGTCTCTTCAGTGTTCCTGAGCACGGTGCGGAAGTAAAGGCGTCCAGGAAACGAACTTCTCGTTCTCAGGTAGCAAGAAAAAGAAAACCGTACCTCAATTCTCCTCTGGGGATGAAGATGAAGATTAGCAATCAGAGAACTATGCCGAGGAGGAACCGTCTGGAGATGAGAAAGATGATGAAGAGTTTGAAGAACAAGGAAAAGAGAAAATCTACAGCCCTGGGAACACGGACCGCGAATCTTCTAACTCTAAGGAAATGGATCAGATGGATTTCGAGGTAGCTTCTCGTAGGGAAGATGAGGGCATGGGCGAGAGTGAGTAGAGTTCTGATCCCAATGCTACTTCGCGTTCTACTTCTATGAATCCTGAGGCTACTCCTCCGCGCAGACATTCTCGTAAGACCAAAAAGGTGTCTGTATACCCCACCATTCATGAGGTGGAGGAAGAAGACTTCAATGCGGAGGATGGCTTTGGCACGGGTGCTTTTGGCTCCGAACATGGTACCGTTTGTCAAGGTAAATCTTGTCCCATTATCCCTATTATCCTTTTGTTTTACCTTTTTCATGTGGTTTCTGATGCCTTTCTTTATATGTTTTCAAGAAAATGTTCTCGAGGGAAACCGTGAAGATCTTAGTCAAGATACCACTGAAGTCTTCAGTGATACCCTTCGCGGGAATGCTCAACAAACTCAGTCCAAGTCTATCTTTTTTAACGCGGGAACGGATAATCAACTCTCCCCAATTAACTGATGATATACTCCTGGATTTTGATAACTGGGACCGACCAGTTGCGCAACAGCCAGCTGTTCAGACCACTGTTAGCTCGACCATGGGTGGGAAAGTTTCTACATTGTCGACAATGATAGTTACTAATCCACCATGCATCCCATCCTCAGGTGCGGGATTGACTGTTGATGTTGAAGAATTGCTGATGCACTTGTCTGATGATGAGAGAGGATTTGCTTGGTCGAGATCTAGGGGTTACCTTTCAATTCCATCTTCGTCTTCTGCGGCGGTGGCAGGAGAGCCAGAGATTAGCGCCCGCATTCGTGATCAAACTGCTGCTGCCCCCTTTGAGCGCGTGCGGGATAGCTGGGGACGCGCTTCTAAAGATGCAGGAAGCGCATCCCTCATTGCTGGCTTAAATCTTGACCTCAGTGTCAAGGAGATGATTCTTATTGCTGATAGCGATGCATACTTATTTCCTCATTTTCTTGGAAATTCTTTTGTTACGCGCTAAAAGAATGACATGCTTGTTTATCCTTATTTTCAATTTATGAAGTACCAGTACAGTTGCTTGCTGTATGGTGTACAAGTATTTAGGTTCAAATCCATCCAATTAGGATCTCTATTTGTTGCTGAGAGTACCGAGTTGGGAAAGCCCGTGCTGAAATTGTCGAGCTGAAGAAAAATCTTTTGGAAGCCACACCTGATACTTCCAAGGTTGATCAGCTCAAGGAATCGAACACCAAGCTGTCTCAAGAGAATGAGTCATTACGTACTGAACTTGAAAATCTCCGCGCTCAGCTGACTTCCACGCAAGGTAATATTTTTGTTCTTTCTTCTTACTAGCTTTATTTCGAGTTTGGTGCGTTACCTGAAATATCCCCTCTGCTGACTAGGGGCGGGTGTGGATGAAATCCAATCTCTTCGCGAATCAGTTAACCAGTTCCGTAATCAAAATAAACAACTTTCTCTTGAATTAGTAACTGTGAAGCTTAGGTATAATAATCAAAGTGATGTAATTAAGGAGTACAAAAAAACTTATTACGAACTTGAAAACAAAGGGATTAGGTGCTTGCGGATTACAGAGCTTACGAGAAAAAGGCAGAGGTTGTGTTGTCCTGGAAAATTTCTTCCTTGGTTGATGTGTCTGTAACTGTCTAAAATCCCAATTGTTAGATTTTAGCCAGTACACCCAAATATCATACACCAATATACACACAATCATCCCTAGACATGCATCTAACAAGTAATATCAAAGATATAAAAGAGAGAAGGGTTAGAGATACTTGACAAGATGTTTACTTGGTTCGCCCTCATAAGTAAGGACTACATCCAAGGATATCACTAATATAAGCTTGATTACAACTCTCTTACCTAGCCAATCTTCTATGTATAATCTCTTTATAAGAACCCTAATTTCAGCCTTGGGCTATAGAGAGCAAGTATGATACTTTTCCTCTCTCTAGACCAATCCGAAATATGTCCAACCCTTTTTCCAGTAGGTTCACTCGCTATTTATAGACCTTTTACATAGTGGACTACAGTTAATACAAATAACCAAAGACTGACACTAGTTTGTCTTGACTCGCTGATGCACATCTCTCGGCGATCTAGACCTTACTTTATTAACATAGACGATAGCATCTTTTAGTGGATAAGAACGATGACGCATCCTCCACTGAGTCCACTTAGTCAACCTGGCAATATATCCGTTCTGACTCCTCTTAAATACGCACCTACTTCTCAACTACCAATTGATGACATGTCTTCTCTCGCTGATCAACCTCACTCTTCACCTCTCTTGTACTCATCGTACTATGCTCATATGTCGCTGACATCGCTTACTCGTTGATCTCCTACATCTCTGCCACACCATCTGGCATGTCTTCTCTTCTCAGATGATTTATATCGCCAAGGTATTTTCTACCCTTACATTTTGCCTCTTTCATCTTTTAAGGCTTCAGTCGTCGAAAATGAAAACTTTATTAGCTCGCCGAAAATACCTTGCAGTTTTTGCTCCTTCTTTGACACGTTCTGACCATGCATAACTTTACTTTCGACCGGACGACCTGAAGCACCGGTTGCTCTCCCTTTGCCATAAATATAACCTTCTCTTTCATAATCAAACATATTCTCTTTAAACTTATTTCTTCATAAACCAGAGCCTTTCTTTTTCTTTCCAAAACCCCAAAACGCCGATTACTGCTGCTGCAACTTCTTTCCTTCTCCATTTCTCACTAAATCCTGGGATTTCTTTCCTTTCTTCTTGTTTCCATTGTCTGTGTTGATTTCTGCTTTTGGATCTCTTTTCCAGTATACTCTATCTGCCGGTAACCACCAATCTTCATCTTCTCCGATCAATTTCTCACCGGTAACCACCAATCTTCATCTTCTCCGGTCAACTCTTGTCTCGTTCTTATGGCTCCCACCGATAAATCTTCGAAATCCAAGAGCAAAACAGGCAAAACTAAAACCCCTGGTCTGAAAAGGCCAGACTGGAAGACTGATTGGTCTGGGTACTGCACTTCTTATGGAGTAGAGTTTCTCAAACCTAAAATTATTTCACTGCCTGGAATCACGAAAGCGTCCGCTTTAATGTCTGTCGACGATATTCTTCGACCGGAAACAAGCAATACCTGGGCCGTAGTTGCCTTTGGTCAATTGAAATTAGGATTGACATTTCCCCTCTATAATCCAAAGAATACTTTCATCATCGATCTACTTGTGGCGATCGATAGAAGCCCTTTTCAATTAACCGGCAATG
>JAJJMA010065038.1:0-46641 GCA_023529015.1 Papaver nudicaule
CGGGTAGACTTTTGGTGCAACATATTTAGGAGCGACGTAAGCTGGTGGTGGTGGTGATGAGTACACATATTTGGGAGCTACGTAAGCTGGTGGTGGTGGTGATGAGTACACATATTTGGGAGCTACGTAAGCCGGTGGCGGTGGAGAAGCATATTTGTAATCTTGCTTGGGAAGATATACTTGGGCACTAATTTCCACAATTGGTTTCTTGTAGGGAGTTTCTCCGTAATAATTAGAACTATACGGCTCATATTCGGCCACTGCAACATTGATTACAAGGAAAAAAGCTAAAGCAGAAACTAGACAAACTGAGAGCCTTGCCATGTTGAGCAATTTAGGCAAGGAAGAAATTTGAAGTATCTATCAAGTTGTTGTTTGGAGAAGTTATGTTAAGAAGAGATGCTTGTAAACCCACTTATGTAGTGAATTTGTCGATTACCTTTCAATGACTTGGTTCCTCCTATACATCATAGTATATTGTTAACTTGAATTATGGAGGGAACCTTAGAATGAGTCTGAATTGGATGCATGTCAATTGGACCGATGTGACGACACGACGAAGGTGATGGAACTACGCAACTGCACTTAGTTGGGATGTTTGTCAATTTAGAGGATAAGCACTTCTTTAATTTGGTCGCAACAGGCATCGGGATCTTTTTCTTTGCAATTTTTTGGTCGCATTGCCCTTTTCCGAAGAGCCAATTTTGTAAATTCTTTACCCTATGGGCAGCAGCTGACCGCATTGTGGACACATTTAAAATGAATAATTTCAAAAATAACAATCAAGAACACATCCTAGCACGTAGTGTAAGTTTTCCTAGTTTAGAAAATAGTCATATCAGGACTAAGCCAATGCGTTCGACAACACGGAGTTAGTTGATGTCCATAACCATATGCGATATCACTAAATAATTTTGGAGTTCTAAAGTAACGAAGTGAAAATATTATACACTTACATAAATTAAAAGGGTTTAGCAGTCCCTTCTGCTACGAGGTCCTAAAGAAACACGAACTTCAAGATACTGGAGGTTTTTTTTTTTTTTCTCATAAAAGATACCAAACACACAGCACGACTAACCTCTCAGAACAGCAGTCTGAGGGCAGTCAAGTTCAAGGAAAGTAAAGACATCAGACAACGAAATATTAGCTTCCTCTAAGCAGTTAGCGGAAGTGTAGGTAGTAGAGATTGTTTTGAGCCTTTCTATTGTTTCAGGCCTTAGGGTAATACAGCTAAAAGTGCGAAAATAAGATAGTAGATCAACACATTCATCTATGTATTGATCATTTGCAGGTCTGCCGGGGAAACTCCATTTTTGTTTCAACTTTTTGGTGAGAGCTTTGTCTTCAATCATGATACTGCAAACTCTTCTCCTCCTTTTCTGGAACCATTTTAGTGCAGCCAGAGCACCCAACACCTTGCATTGCTCACTGGTAACTACTCCACAGTTGAAGGCTTCTTGGCCTTCAACTTCTCCTTCCTGATCTGAAATGACAATAACCAATATAGCAGTATGTAAGTATGTATTCCACCCACTGATGCATTTGATCACCGTATTGTACTCCAACTTTGTGACTGTTCTTTGAAGTAGCTGTTGTTGATTTGGGTTTCTGACAAAGGCTAGGTTTTGGTTTCTATGATTAAAGTCTTTGAAATGGCTCTGAATCAGGGAGATGGTTACTGCTGGAGCTATAGTAGAGCTTTGAAAACAAATAGAGCACCTAGCTTTCCAAATGAACCAAAGTGTAACAGCACACATTTGGTTCCAGTTCACATTTTCAATTTGACTCTCAGTTCTAACATTAACCCACGTTTTGACCCAATCCTTTATTGATAAGTTACCAATTGAATCAACATTATAGCCTAGGCCAAACCAAACAGCTTTACTGAAGGAACAATGTAAGAGAGTATGACTGTCAGTTTCAACTTCACTATTGCACATGCTACAAGTATCATCTATTGTGGCAATCCATCTGCTTAAAGTGTTTTTTACTGGTAGAATTGCATGACAACATTTCCATATGAAGACTTTTACTCTGGGTTGAGTATTTAGTCTCCATATATGCTTCCAGATTTCATCATTTTGACTTCCTATAGCCTGTGTTGCTTGTCTAGTAACCAGATAGTTATAGACAGACTTCACAGTGAACTTACCAGAGCTATTCAAAGGCCACACCAGTCTGTCAGGTTGATTTTGCATGTCCAAGATTGGAATGCTGCACACATTTTGTACCACCTGAATTGGAAGAACTTGTTTTAGAAATCCTACATTCCATTCTCTAGTTTCACTGATGATAACATCACTTACTTTTACTAGAGTGTTAGAAATGGTAGGTACTATTTCCGATTTTTGAATTAAGTTTGGTGAGTTTAGGGGGATCCAGTTGTGTTTCCATAACTGAATATCTAACCCATTACCAATTACCCAGGTAGCTAGATCCTGAATTATTTTAACCCCATTCCAGAGTCCTTTCCAGAACCAAGAAGAGTTAGTTGCTGGTTTTTCCATGCACAAGAGGCTACTATGCTTAATGTATTTTGCCCTAAGGACTGAGACCCAAAGAGCATCATGCTGTTGGGTCATTCGCCATGCCATTTTAGCCAGCATTGCATGGTTGAATTTACCATATTGTTTGAAACCCAGACCTCCAATTTCCGTTGGTTTGCAAATAGTTTTCCATGATTTAAGACAAAGACCTCTAAGATTTTCTTTGTTATGACCCCACCAGAAAGCTCTATTGAGAGCATCCATCCTTTTTAACACTGCTTTTGGTATCGTGAAACAAGACATTTGATATGTGGCTAACGAGTTAGCTACATGTTTAATCATTACTCCTCTCCCTGGTGGAGAGAGTAATTTGCTGGTCCAACCTCTAAGACGACCCTTTAGATTGTTTACCAAGGGTTCAAAGCATTGAATCTTTGACCTATGAGTAAATAAAGGGACTCCCAAATACTTATCCTCTAGGGAAATTCTTTTAACTTTCAAAATCTGTATTATTTCTCTGGCTTCACAATTAGAAACTGATCTACTAAAGAAGATTCCAGATTTTTCATAGTTAATGAGTTGACCCGATCCTTTGCTAAACATCTCTAGGATTTTTAGCAAATTTTTACACTCTTTTTTAGTCGCCTTGGTAAAAATTAGGCAATCATCCGCAAACAAAAGGTGAGATATTGTCGGGGAGATTCTAGCAAATTTTATACCAGAGATGAGTTTTCTTTTTTCTGCTTCCAATAAGACTCGTGAAAGTCCTTCCATGCAGAGGATAAATAGATAAGGTGATAGGGGATCACCTTGCCTTAGTCCCCTTGTAGGCTTGAAAAAACCTGAAGGTGACCCATTTATCAGAACTGCACTCGACGTAGTTGAAATGCATTGATGAATTATCTCAATCCACTCTTTACAAAAACCCATCTTTTCCATAATATTATTCAGGAATTTCCACTCTACTCTATCAAATGCCTTTGACATGTCAATTTTAAGACCCATAGTTCCCACTTTCTTTTTCTTCCATTCCGTTCTCATTGTGTGAACTACTTCATGAGCTATTACAATATTATCCGCTATTTGCCTACCAGGAACAAAAGCCGATTGGTAAGGAGAGATAATGTTTTCCAAGAATGGCTTTATTCTGTTTGCAAGCAATTTGGAAATAATTTTGTACAATGTGTTACAGAGGGAAATTGGTCTAAAATCTTTTGGTGTTTCCGGCATCTCTGTTTTGGGGATAAGGGTGATGAAGGTCGCATTTATCTCCTTAAGAATATGCCTCGACTCAAAGAACTGTTGAATCATTTTAGTTAGATCATCCTTTAAAAGGTGCCAATTTTTTTGGTAGAAGATGGCCGGGAAGCCATCTGGACCTGGAGATTTATTGGGATGCATTTCAAAGACAACTAATTTGATTTCCAGTTCTGAAGGGGGTCTCATTAATTTGATGTTATCCATTTCAGTTATGCAGTTTGGGATGAGATTTAAAATGTGATCAGAGACCTCTGGACTTGAGGTAGAAGACATGGAAGCAAAATGAGAGAAGAAGGAATCTACTATTCCTTGCCTCTCATGGCACCACGTACCATCTCCTTTTTTAATGGCATCGATTCTAAGCTTACGAGCCCTGTATGTTGCAGTGGAATGGAAATAACCTGTGTTTTTATCTCCTAGATGAATATTTTGATCTCTAGATTTGGTTTTCCAGAAAGCTTCTTCAAAAGAATACCATTTTTCCAGGTCTTTTTTGATTTCAATGACTTTTATGTTATTGTCTGGAAGTTGTTTGTTATTTTTTGCCAGTTGCAAGTTATGATTGAGATTTTTGATATTATGCTGAATATTACCAAAGTAATCTCGATTCCACTTTTTAATTTCTATTTTAACATTTTTTAATCGTTCTACAGTTTTGAAAGCTATAGAACCCTCTGGATCAATTTCCCAAGCTTTTTCAATTACTTGGAAACATGATGGATCATCCATGTAGAAACCAAAAAACTTAAACGGTTTAGCACCATCTTTCCAGCACGGAGTGGTTTGGAGAAGAATAGGACTATGGTCCGAACCCACTGGAGCTAGATGATACACCATAGCTCTAGGGTGCATGTCAAACCATTCAGAGTTAACCATAACTCTATCAAGCCGGGCTTCAACGAAGTCTTTCCCGGCTCTTTTGTTAGACCACGTGAAACGATATCCTATGAACCCCAAGTCCATTAGCTCCGCATTTTCAATGAGGTTAGAGAAGAAAGAAGATTCAGTTGGATCAACACTGTTTCCTCCTCTTCTCTCATTATTATCCAGGGTGAAGTTCAAATCTCCTATTATGATCCATGGGACTTCCACTGTGGAAGCCAAATTTTTGAAATATTGCCAGCTTAAATGCTTTTTAATTTTATAGGGGCAGCCATAGATGCCTGACAGCATCCAGACCTTGCTTGTAGCATTACATTTAACTAGAACATCAATTTGGTTATCTGATGTGTGCACCACATCAATAGACACCCTAGTAGACCAAGCTAAAACCAGACCTCCAGCAGTACCCACAGCTCCCGTAGGATTAACAATCACCATGTTTTGGAATTTGAGTTTATGAAGAATTGGTTTAACTGTTTTTTCTTGGTTCTTAGTTTCTTGAAGAAATAGGATATCAGGGTTGTGTTCTTGAACCAAAGTAGATAGGTGGGATTGAGTAGCAGGTTTGCCTAAACCCTGGCAGTTCCAGGCTAAGACGTTTAACGACATTCTACCAATTACTGACCAACAGCGACGAACGAATAGAAGAGGGAAGCCCAACTCCACAAATTGCTTAAGTCTACCAGGCCCGAATGGCCCAGTTTGAAAATGAAACCAGCCCAACCCAAAGAACCCAAGCCCGTCCCCAATTAGACCAAATACCAACTGAAAACCCGCACCCGTTTTTATGAAGACTTCTACTCGATACAGATCTATGAAGACTAAATCTAAAACAGCAGGGGAAAACTCGTAATCCAAAAATTCTAGACTAGCAGCAACATCAAAATAGGAATCAAAAGCAAAGCAGGAATAAATCGAAGCATCTCTTGTAGTCAGCCTAAGCACATACACTAGACGGTGTAAAACTTCATGATAAAAAACAGGTAAAGCAGATTGATAAACGATACTCTTGGAAAAAACCCAATCATGTTTGAGACAGCAATGAAAAAATTGAAGAGATTGAGATTGAGATACCTGGTTATCAGTTGAAACAGATCCCCCCAAGGATGGAATTGTCGGAATCAAGGTAGAAACCCTACTCTCATCAATTGCTTTGGCACACCCGGTAGAGGAGCTCATTTTCCGTTTTCCTCTAGTTGCAATTTCGGCTCTAGAAGGAGGATTGATGGGTGTGGAGGACTCAGGTGGGGTAGAGATGGGATGGTTTATGTTCTGGATACGAAGAGGAGGAGGACGATAAATGGCTTTTTTGGCTTGATTCATTTCGGCTGAGTTGCCCTGGCTGGTTGTATTAGAAACCGAGTGCTGGTTGACTTCGATTACCTCATGTTGGGTGAATTCAGCTGAAGGATACTGATTTGCAGACACTGATGACTCCCCATTCGCATTCGAGAAAGACCTCAGGTGATTCCTCATCATTTCGTGTGGAACTTTCAGATTGGGATTTAAAACAAAATCCATTTCAATAATTTTTTCTTTGTTCTTGATTAGTTCCTCTCTAGTTTCCAATAGCACAGCATCTTGTAGCATCTTCTCATAATTAGTCTTTTGAAGTTGAGTAGAGAGTCTACTTCCAGCTTTCCTTTTCCTTCCTACAGTTTTAATGCCATGCCTAACCACAAAACCTTTGCCTCTTTGATTAGCTTCAGCTACATTAGCCACAAGGTTTTTGGTCTGAGATTTGACAGTAGAATGCCTTTTCTTTATATTCTTGTTAGCCACCTCTATAGAAAGATCTCGACCTATATCAGCTGCCGCAATTTGACCAAATACCGTCATTTTCAGATTGTCTTCTAAGTTCGAAACTGAAGGTTCAAAAGCATACGATTTTTTGCCCGTAGATTCCTGAATAAAACAAGTTGTAGTTCCCTTTGTCCCTTGGCAGAATGAGTGTGGCACAAATTCATCTAAGTCTACAAACATAGGTTGCTTTGCTGTAGAAGATCCTGCCATATCTCCTTGAAGAAGAAGATTGTTGAGACTTACCGGCCTTGAGTGTGGAGTTCTAGCCTTAAAGCTATTCCAGCCAGGAGCTGGGATGTCCACCTCCATGTCATCTGAAATCCTAAACAGAGTAGGGGAGTTTTGATCGAAGTTTATTTTTTCTGGCGGACCATGCACAAAATTGAAACTTCTTGACTCCCCTGCAATCTCTATTTGGTCAGAGATAGATGCGGACCTAAAAATCTTTGTTGGGTGAAGGTGTCCGACTTCAGCTGCCCTTTTTAGAATCCTAATTGTTTCTTCAGGCAAATCAATGTCTTCCGCCAGAGCTACAGAAATAATGAAGCCTGGTTTGCCTGCTCCACCACTTGATACGGCTTCAGACTGAGAGGCTGTTGACTGCAAGCTAGAATCCAGAGAAGCAGATTCCACAATGTGATGAAGCTGTTCAGATACAAAATGATCTTCATCATCCCTACCATCACCATCTTCCATATTTAGCTGACAGTGGCTTTTCGGATGATATAGTTGTTTGCACACCTTACAGTATCCGAAAGGTAGGCCTTCAAAGAAAGTTTTCACCTTCAAAATACCTTCCTGACCCATATAAACTTCAATCTCCTCCCACAAAGTATCTTTGATATTCATAGCCATCAAACCTCTGGGACAAGTTAGAGTTAAGTTACTGATAGAAGGGAGTTCTATCATTGTACAAACACCAGCTTGAGAGGCAATATTGAACGGCGTACTTCCTGACCACATTTCCGGCCTCAGGTTTTTCATTTTCATCCAAATAAATATCGTATCCATGTCTGCAGTCGCTGGGGGAACGCCATATTGATATTTTTTTACCACCAAAAGGTGAGATCTTAATCTGTAGTATTGCTTTTGCAGAGCTTTGTTCACATCAGCAGCATTTTCAAGCACAAAGACAAACTTGTTAATTTCTTTTCCATTTGAAACAATAGAAACTTCTGGCAGATAATTAGAATTCCACATAATGCTTGCAAGGTCCGCTGCTTTGTCCGGATGCAGCTTGTAATTACAGTGAAATTTTCCTATGATTAAACAGCCACTTCTTTCTTTTGTTTTTTTCATTTCCTCTTCTGTCATAGTGTAAGATGGTTTAAGTGTGAGTTGCATTTCTAAAGAAGCAGCTAATTCTTCGTCAGATCTAGCTTTTGAATCCATTGAGGTTCCAAACATTTCATAAAACCAGTTGAATGAGAGAAATTTTTGTATTTTTTTGCAGCAGTGAGATGAAGAAGTTTCCATTAGTATCAAAATGAGCAAATTAAATAACCACCAAAGATAAGTGGTTACAGCCTTTAATGAACCAGCATAGGTTCGCCAAAAAGTCTCCGATGACTTAGTAGGAATCATGATGAGAAGTAACAAGTGTTAAAACATCTATAGAAGATATTTTGCGAAGTAAAGACCCGATTAGAAAGATGTAGTTGGATTGAATACAGTGATGAAAGAGTAATTTGGGGAGAAGCATGAAGGCAAAGGCTGTGAGAGTTAATCCAAAACACTCAAGAAGGAGGCAGCGATTTGATGGATGTAGAAGGGTATGAATGGGTGTTGGGGAACCAAAACAGAAGAAAAATGGCCGAAAATGCAACTTGAAAACTTCTGGAAACTAAGCACCCTACACAGATAGTCCAAAGCGTTAGAAATAATCATAGAGAGGATAAGAACCTTACCTTAACAATCCATAGAAGAAGCTTGGGAGGATCTTGATAACCAGGAAAAAGAAAAATCACTCAGCACTCATTCCAAGATACTCACAATTACAGGAATTTTTAGATATTTTGAAATAATTGACCAAAACTCTGCGACGGCCAAAGTTGACCGAGGAAAGAGAATTTTTTTTTATAAAGTTAATCAGAAAAATCTTGATTTTGTTTGAATAAAGTCGAAAAGTATTCTTATGTATTCTCCAATACCTCATTGGGTCAGTAAGAAAATTTTGCAACGTAACTACAACTTTTGTTTTACTTTGCAGTTTTTATGTCATCATACATACTCTATATCATCATGGAGTTTTCGAGTAACAACAATTTAGGGTGGTTGTGTAGCAAAACAATAATTTGAGGTGTTTGGCTACTCAACCAAAAGTTGTTTTTTGATCTCTAGAAGTAGAAAAGTCATAATTAGTTTGGCAACAAAAATTTTAGATTGACTTCTAGAAACTGAAAGTTTTTTTTTTTTTTTTAACAAAACGTTTGTTCTTCTACTTTCGGGATCGACTTCTACTTCTGGAGAAGAAGAAACAGAATTGCTTCTGGTATCCAAACTTGAATCCTGTAAATTTTGTATTCCCAGGAAAAGTTAGGTTACATAATAGGCTCATTGTATCCAAACTTTAGGAACCGGCCTAATGTATGAAATTTATTTCTCTATTGTATTTCATTGTGTACTTTCGTACCAACATTGTCAACCCTCAACCCATTGCACCAAATAAATTAACTTTGCCCGCAAATAGATATACAAATAGTATATTACTAACTGTAATGTAATTGGAATGGATAAAATTGTTGATTGATGCCATAAACAGATAAAACAAAGAAATAGATTTCGTGTTATCTTCATTCCAACTTCTAGAAATGGAGGAACAAATCACCAAATAAGTCTTTTACAAAGTTTGTAACCGGACAAAAGTGTTGAAATGGCGATTAGAACGAACGTGATGCACGACATACTCACTGAGACAACCGCAGACTTCCAAAGTGTCGTAGTAGGTATAATTCGATGGATAGTGAGTACCAATATAGAAGATGATGAGATGAGAAGGTAAGCCACCAACTGCAAGGAACCAAGAAAACCATATGGTGAAAAATCCAATTTCTACTGGTCACGAAAATCCTTCGAACTAAAAAATTCAGCAACGACAAAGCCAGGCACGGTGCCACCCTTGGACCAAGATTTTAAGCTTCTTAAAGAGTTGGAATTAGCCTCACCTGGTCAAGAATGAAGCTTGAGTAGTCTGAGATCTTGTCAGATACAAAATGTGCTCTATATGCAAGGTCACATACTCCTTTGAAGAGTTGGTAAGCTGAGTAAATAGATGCTAATATTGATATTATAAAACAGTACCTGTCAACAATCATATGCCGAATTAGGCACTTTGTTATTCGAAATTGCAAAGCACGAAAGCCAAGGACAAGATAGAGTTACTTACATTAGTTCAGATGTATTAAGGAAAGTAGAAGGCTCATAGTTTCTGTATTGAGGTGATGGAAAAACAAGACAGATTGCAGAAATGAAAGAAAAGAGTAGACCAGCAAACCGGAGAAAGAGACTTGCATAACGAAAAGCCGGTCTAGAACTCAAACTCAAAGTTGTGGAACCAGCAACCGAGAACGTAAATGGTGAAGGTGTGGGCAAGGGTTCTTGAGACGGATAGAAGAAGATGCGCTGTGATTCCCCTGCCATTTTCAGTACTCTCGAGTTACTTTCATGTTTACATAATCAACATCCGAATGGAACAAATTTGGTTGAACCGTTGAATGTTCTTCTTCAACTACTCCCTCCTGGAAATTTCCTCTAAAGTATGGCTTTTCAGTCAAGGTAATACGCAAAAAAAACTAAACTTGTAATACAAAATGGTTAGAAAATACGAACCTATGAAGACTTTTTCTTGTATTGGATTGGTACTACTTTTAGAGTATGATGCTTTAAGACTATTTAGAAAGGCTGATTTAGGGGCCGAAAAATGTGATAGGGGGACCGGATAATAAAACAAAATAGAGCTATTTTTAAGCTTTTTCAAAAAACCCTTATCCGACATATTTTCATAAATACCAAAATATCCCTATTTAATTAGAACTAATGAATCAGATTAGTTTAACTAAACTTAGATTAGTTGTTAAACTATTCAAAGTGCCGCCACCACCACCACTACCAGCACCAGCGCCACCGCCACCACCACCATTAAATTTCGTCTGGATTTTTGTCAACAAATCCAGCCGAAACTAGATTTTGTGATTCCATAGCCTATTTTCGGCTCAATTTTAACCCAGAATCCAGCCGAAAATAGAAGAAGACGATGGAAAAGACGATGTACAGTAAATTTTCGGCTAGGTTTTTCAAAATTAAGCCTATTTTCGGCTGGATTGGCTGCGACACATTTGGTAACTTATTTTTCGTCTGGTTTTGTTGCATGAAATACAGACGATAATTGATTTTCGTCTAGATTTTTAGGGTTTCACCCAGCCGAAAATTAGATTTTGTGATTCCATAGCCTATTTTCGGCTCAATTTTAACCCAGAATCCAGCCGAAAATTAGATTTTGTGATTCCATAGCCTATTTTCGGCTCAATTTTAACCCAGAATCCAGCCGAAGATAGAAGAAGACGATGAAGAAGACGATCTACAGTAAATTTTTGGCTAGCTTTTTCAAAATTAAGTCTATTTTCGGCTGGATTAGCTGCGACACATTTTGGTAACTTATTTTTCGTCTGGTTTTGTTGCATGAAATACATACGATAATTGATTTTCGTCTAGAGTTTTAGGGTTTCACCCAACCGAAAAATAAGTTACCAAATGTGTCGCAGCCAATCCAGCCGAAAATAGGCTTAATTTTGAAAAACCTAGCCGAAAATTTACTGTACATCGTCTTCTTCGTCGTCTTCTTCTATTTTCGGCTGGAATCCGGGTTAAAATTGAGCCGAAAATAGGCTATGGAATCACAAAATCTAATTTTCGGCTGGGTGAAACCGCAGCAAAACCAGACGGGAGGAGACGATGAAGAAAACGATGAAGAAGATAAAGGTTTTTGTTAATCCTTAATTTAAAAGGGTAACCTAGACTTTTCATATCATTTTGACACCCCTTATAACCCCCTCTAGGATAGGGATAAAAAATCCGGTCCCCCTATCACATTTTTCGGCCCCTAAATCAGCCTTTCTATTTAGGCCTATAGAAAACCTCATCAAGCAGTTGATTTGTGATGATATTATAAACAAAGTCTGTTAGGTAAAATGGTTGAATCACAATGCAACCTTTCCTAGAATCCAAAATTTCCATTGTAGTCAATGCATTGTCTCATCTTATCCCACTGGCGATAATGATGTGTAGCTATAGCACATGGTTCTTCACTTGCAAACTCCAGCCAAGAAGATAAGTTGCTGTCTCTCTGGTAGGGTGTTTGTCGTCCGAAACTCGTATCCTAATTTTACCTGTCAAGTTCTTTAAGTCATAGCACAGGGTTTGATGCACAGACATAATAAATCTTGAGTTTTACTCTGAATTTCATTACATACAGAATGGATTTTACAAGTCTAGACGAGTAACATTGGAGTTACTAGGAGCAGTGACAATTTATACTCCTGAGAATCATTTCGTAACATTGAGGTTCTTGATACATAGTCGAATATACAAATTGGTAAAAGAACCTCATGCTTTCAGTAAAAGCTTCAACAGGATGGATTACAATCCACTGTAAAAGTAGGAAAACTTGAAGTAAAATCTTCCTATCTTTTTATTTCTAAAAGGGTCGGTAAAGTTGGTCCGATACCCTTACCCATACATGATACCGATAAGAACGGAGAAAACTTATTAGCTTAAGTAGATATTTGACATTTATGTAAGAGCCGATGAAGGTGCATTTGAAATATCATTGGTTGATAATATCTTCAAGGTTTGCCTTGGTAACCACAAGGGTTATTGCTTGCCCAGTTCCACTGGTCTCTGCACATGTCCTCTATTCCATATTTTGCCCTGAAAAAAAGGTGTCTTGATGTTAGCTACTTCAGACATGCAGAATACAGTAACTTTAAAGTATCCATGTGGATAGATTTTAGCCGGGCTCCTAATTTTCCCCTTTCTTATAAGTTCTCGTGTAAACTATAAGTTAAAGACAGAGTAGGCTCAGAATTACAATTTACTCTAGTCTAGTACAAGAAGAAGCTCACATATAAATTGGTAACATCAGAGCAAAACCACACAAGGCGAACATATTTTGAGAAAGAAATTTTAGGCTTATGATAAACAAACTTACTTCCAACCAAGTTCTTTTTCAGCCTTTTCTGTAGAGGCATAGACTGCAGTTGCATCTCCTGGCCTTCGTGGACACAGCTTAATCGGTATTTTCTACAAAAAGGTAACTTGAATTTAATAGATTGTAAAAGAAGTCTATAATCTAGGTGTGTCAACCACGTACTGAACAAACACAGAACTAGAAGTTAGATGGAGAATGTTAGGTGGACAGTTACCTTGCCAGATGCCTTCTCGAATGCGGAGACCATTTCAAGCACAGATGTCCCACACCCAGTCCCTAAGTTGTAGGCAGTACAACCTAAACAGATACGGATCAGTATCATAACCGATAAATTTTAATAGAAGCATTAATCAAAATGCATTTACATTGTCTATTTTAAGAAAGCTAGAAAAGCATTACCTATATTCTCTGAGATGAAAAGTTTTTTCAAAGCAGCTATATGACCGTCAGCTAAGTCCATGACATGGATGTAATCTCGTACCTATACATCAGAGAATGAAGGCATGAGGAATTGACTTCTTCACTGAACTACCAAACAAAAAAAATAAAAAATTTACAGCATTAAGTTAATTCTTACCGCACTACCATCCTTGGTGGGATAATCATGACCATACACATTCAGCTCAGGCAGTCTACCAACGGCTACTTGTTGGATGTATGGCATAAGATTGTTTGGAATACCCTTGGGATCTTCACCCAGTTTACCACTCTGATGCGCTCCAACAGGATTGAAGTATCTAAGTAAGATAATTCTCCATTCTGGTTCTGCCTTTTGAATATCACGAGCAATTTCTTCAAGGAAAAGCTGAGAAAATAATTTGCTGAATTATTAGATATTGAAGAAATATCAGAGGATGACAAAATATGCAAATTTCTCCTCCTGGATCCTTCATACAAATGGGTGTCAGAAAATCTTGGAAACGGAGGAACCAAAATGTGGCAGGTTTCATAACCATCTCTCCACAGCAAAAAAAAAATGATACTACAAAACATGTTGCGAAGACCATTATTCAGAAAATACATTTTAGAAATGTGCATTTAGGTGCAATCCTGATAAAGAAGAAACCTAACTATGTCGTTTCACGTGTTTCTAGTTAAATGCACCTATCTTCACAGTTGTGCACCGAATGCGCTGCTTTCAACCGTAAAATTTACAGCTAACATGACCTAAATTTGGATCAAATCCTGCTTCCTACCAAAAACAGCCATATCCTTACATTTGATTCAACCAAAGCCAAAGAAAGAACATCAAGTCATAGCCAGTTGAGACCATACCTTAGTCCGACCATACGGATTCATAGCGACTAAATTGAAGTCCTCAACACATGGAATCTTCTCCGGTTGCCCATAAACAGTTGCAGAAGACGAGAATACCATCTAAATTTAGACAAACAAACACCTTATTAATCACTAATCACCAAATACACAACTCCTTAAACATGATATCAAAAAACAAACAAAAAATCTTACATTTTTACATCCATATTTAGCCATAACCTCATAAAGATTAATAGTTCCAACCAAGTTATTATCAAAATATCTTCTTGGATTTGCAACACTCTCTCCCACAGCCTTCAGTCCAGCAAAATGAATCACAGCATCAAACCTGATATTCACACACCCATTTCATCAAATTACTCATAAACATAAACATGATTTTTAATTTGAAAAGCCAAGAAACAAGAAATTTACCTGGTGTTTGAAAACAATTTGTCAAGATCATCTTTAATCCTAAGATCACCAAGATGAAACTTCAATTTCTTAGACAATTCTTCCCCAACTAAAGACCTAACTCTGTCAACAGCTTCTTCAACAGAATTATCAAGATTATCTATGATATGAACATTAAACCCTTCATTTAAAAGCTGAATAACAGTATGTGTACCAATAAATCCAGCTCCACCAGTAACTAATATAGTCTGATCAAAATTATAAGCAGAACCCATTTTTAAAAACCAAACCTTTATCAAATTCCAAGAACAGAACTTTTCAAATGAAAGAAGAATTTCTGAGAATTGTGGGTTCTTGGGGTTTTAATGATTTAGATAAGAAGATGAGAGGAATGAATGGGAAGATATATAGGAGGTCAGGGGGTTTGAACAAATCAAGGAACAAAATGGATAAACATAAATTGTTAAAAAAAAACAGTACAAATTATGAGTTGGCATAGAATTTAAGATTACTCCTAGAATTCTAGAATAAGCATTGTTTTGTTATCTCGAAAGAACTAAAGTGAAAATTGTTTCTTTCTGGAACCAAAAATAGTAAAAAGCATTTGCTGTGTTGATAAATCCAATAACTGTGAGTCAATTTAATGATAAGAAACAGTAGGACCAGCTAATTTAAGGATAGTAGGATACTCAACTCTTAACCGTATATTCATTCAAGGCTCCAGACCAGAGAGGATATGCCGTGCCAAGGACATACACCTCCTCAAATGTGTCTATTGCATTTCAGATCTGATTAGTGCACTTGCATGTCAGCATGTGTAATGGTTGTTGAGTGTTGGCATGTTGTCTAGTACTTGCATCTCTATCAAATGTTGAGACTTGAGATGGGGTTGTGGAAAATTGCACTTGGTAGTACAATTCTGTTGCAAAATTTTACAGCCATTTTCTCTCCAGATTGAATGGGCGGATGGGTTGGCGTTACCAAGGCCGGTCCTGGGCAGGTGCGTAAGGTGTGACGCACAGGGCCCCATCCTGTCCAGGGCCTTTTTACTAGCTAATAACCCTCCCTCACTTTCTAGCCTAATCCAATTCAATTGTAACAGGGCAAAACGTGCGGAGGAAAACTTAGGGCTAGCTCTGGTTTTCCAAAAACCACAAAATATTAGGGTTTCACACGGTTTTGTAAAAACAGCAAAAAACAATCAATCTTCTTGTTCTTGATCACGCTAGTGATCAAGGATGGGAAGTAAACAGCAACCCGATCACGTCAACAGCAGTTTAAACTACAAATCAGCAGTTACAGGGGAAAAGAAGATTGAATACTCTAAGGTTGATCGTAAAACCCTAGGGTTTACGCGTATTGATGAAGATGGTGTCCTAAACTATGATATCCCTGCAGCTTCGATGCAGAAAGCTTTAGACAGGTTCAAATACTGTCTGATTGGGAGATTAGACTTTACAAAAGTCGATTTTACTGATGCTAAAGCATCACTGGTATCACAATGGAACTTAACAGGATCACACGGGTTCATGCCTTTGAAAAAAGGATACTTTGTGATTCAACTGTCGAACGAGGAAGACAAGATCAAGGTATGGAGAAAGGGTTATTGGTTCGTCAATGGCAAAGAGAAACAAGCTCTGCACGTCCAAGATTGGGAGCAAAATTTTGTTCCAGAAAATCAAAAAATATCAAGAACAACGGTATGGCTTAGGTTTCCAGGTCTGCCATTAGAGTATTGGGAAGAAGATATCCTAATTGGTTTCTGTCAGGGTCTAGGAATCTCTATTGGGGTTGATAAGATGACGCTCAATCAAGAGGTTGGTGGTTTTGCACAAGTTTTGGTAGATATTGACTTCAACAGAGGTCTGGAATATGATGTTATCAAGCTGAATTACGAGGGATCAACATACAATCAAAGGATCGTTATGCCATACCCACCAAGGTTCTGTGAACACTGTCGTGTTTTAGGACATGTAGAAAAAGAATGCAAGGTCGTGGAGTATGAAAACAATATCGCAGCAGCAAAAACCGTGAAGGATGCACGAACCAGGAAGGAGATGATGGATGAAGCTAAGAGAACAAGGTTTAATGGCAAGCCAGCTAACAACTACTCTATCACAGAAGAGATTAGAGAAAGAAGGAAGGTCGAGGCAGAAGAAAGATTGAAGCAGATGGAAGAGAAGAAAAAACAGAGGAATATCGACTCTGTTTCTGGAAACAGAGCTCGACCAAATCAAGTAGCAGAAAAACAACCTCCTGTCGTGATTCAAAACACGGGGGAAGCTAATTCTGATGCTACAAGAGCTGGCAATGCTGAGAAGACACCACCAGCAGCTGAGAATTCGACTCCATCAGCAGCTATGAACCCTAAAAACAAGAACCCTAATACGATGAACCCTAATCATGATCATCATGATCATGATTTGACAAAACAGCAAGAAGAAGCAGAAAGAAAGGCTAGAGAAGCACAATCATTGGAAGATGAGAGGACAGCAGCAGCTTTACAAGCTCAAGAGTTCCAAGCAACAGTTGAAAAGCCATCTTACTCGACATCACGTCGTGATCATCATGATGATTATGATGATCAGGAACACAGACTTCTTGCTGGTGTGAGCATCAGCGATGCAGAGGAAGGTGTAACTGTGTAAAATCCCATGGGTTAGATCTTACACAGTACACCCAAATATAATACATTCATACACACACAATCATCCCAAAAGCATACATAGACATAACAACCATAAGAGATCTAAAGGAGATAAGAGTTAGAGATACTTGACAAGATGATTTACTTGGTTCGCCCTAAGTCAGGACTACATCCAAGGATTCCACTAGTATAAACATGATTACAGTTCTTAATTACCTTGCTAATCTTCTAAGTGTTTTACTCACAACAAGAACCCTAATTTCAGCCTTGGGCTATGGAGAGCAAGTAGAATACTTTTCCTCTCCCTAGACCAATCCAAAATGTGTCCAACCCCCTTCTCTGAGGCGTCTATCGCTATTTATACAAGTTTACATTAGTGCAAGACAGCTAATACAGACAAGTTACGCTCTGACACTTATTTGTCTCTACTCGCCAACAAAGCATGTCGCCGAGGTAGAATCATTTCCAGCGGGTGGTTCTTCTTATGGATAAGGCTTGCTGACGAGGTTCCCACTGAGTCAACAAGTCAACCCTGACAATCTATCCGTTCTGACGAGTAATGAATGCGCAACTACTTCTCACCTACTTATCACCTGCCCACGCTATACTGATCTTACTTCGCTAGGGACATTTCCTCTCGCCGTTAAACACTGGTGTCATATGCTTCGCCCATGGCTTTTACTACTGATTCCATACTTCTCATGAGGCCCCTTTTGATACATCTTAGCCCCTAGGATGCTGTTGCTATGCCAAGGCATTTTCTACCCTTACAGAAGGTTTTACTACTCAGAGGAGATCAAGAGGACGTGGACGTGGACGTGACAGAGGGGTTTTTGACCCTAATAACCTTGATTTGTCAAAGGTTAATACAATGAAAAGAAGACGTCGAGTTATAGGGGAAGAAAACCCGACGACTCTGGCTAATACTTTTGCTGGTTTGCAGCAAGATTTAGAACAAACTGGTGATAAAGAAGGTGAGGAATCAGAAGAGGTTGAAGATTTGGGTAATGCTGATGTGTTAGGTGATGACCAAGAATTGTCGAATGATGAAGGTAAAGAAGAAAATCGAAAGAAATATAGTAATACAAATGAACATAATACTGATTGGGTTGAAGCAGAGAGAAGGGATGCTGAATTCCGGATAGCTCAAGCTGAATTCGAAAGCCAGAAGGAGAAAGAGAAGGAGAAGGAAGCAGAACAGGCGAAATTAAGAGAAGCTCGAGCCAAACAACAGCTTGAGAATGAAAAAACAACAGGAAGTGCACAAAGTTCTTCGAGAATTAGCTTGGGTGATGTAGAATGGAATCAGGAAGCTGCTGAGCGAGAAGAAGAAAGGCATAGGCAAAGGCAAAACCGTCGAAGGGAAAGAGAAGAGAGATCAGATTATGAGGAAGAAAGTGAATCAGAGGATGATGCTAGTATTGACCTAGGTCAAAGTGACACAAAATCAGAAGAGAAGGATGGAAGCACAAAGAAGGGGGACAATGGGGAGGAAGATGGGCAAGAAGAGGAATCTCCTGCTGATCCTTACCCACCTGAACCACCAATAGTGAACAAACCTGCAAAGGAAACTCAATCCAAGGCAGGGAAGAAAAACAAGAAGAGAGGAAATAAATAAGTGTTTTATTAGGCTTTATTTAGGTCTCTTAGGATTTATGTTAGATTTTAATCTTATTTTGTTTGTTTTTAGATTTCCAGCGGCACACTAGTTCCATGGACCCCTTATGGCTAGTGTGTCATGCTACTCTTTGTTTTCTTTTTTGCGTTATTGCTATCAATAAAATGGGACCCCTTTAAACAAAAAAAAACAATTCAATTGTAACATTATATAGGGCCTTTTCAGTAAACAAAATAAATCCAGACCCAGAATATTAGTAGCTTCCATGATAAAAGAAATCAATTTTCCAAGGGTGCTAGGAAGATTTGAACTACTAAATTCTAGATCATTGAGCTACATTCTCGACCACTAACTGTGAACTGTTGGATGACATATGAAGAGCATGCAAAATACATCACCATGGTAATTCAGAAAGGAGTTTACCTCCATATTTTTGTTCCTGTTGTTTATAAACAAGGTTTTTAGTTTTTCATTGTTACTACGAAATCATCAAAAAAAAATCATTATTACTACAAAATCATCAAAAAAAAAAATACTATACAAGGGCCCTATGATCAGGTTTGCAAAGGGCCCTTCCGGACTCAGGATCGGCTCTGCATTACATGATTGCCTTCATACTGAAGCATTTATCAGTTCCCAGTGAATGTGCACAAAATTGGATTCGGTTAGCAGGAGGACTGCAGGAGAGCTAATGTAATACTCGCTAGGTTGAAAATGGCTCGGATATAATATGTAACTAATCCCGATGGCAGTTGACCGGAAGGCCAAAGGCGGTCCCTTCCAGGTACTAAGGTTGTTATCTATGGGGGGGGGATAAAGTCAACAGTGTAACCCCAGTGCCCCTCCCACCCGCCTGTTGGCTATGGAGGCACCACAGTGCCCCTCCCACCCGCATGTTGGCTATGGAGGCACCACTGAAGCGAGGGAAGCTATCTCGCTCGGCGAGATAAACTATATCGCTCGCCAGGAGCAATACAAACTATATCGCTTGACCGGTCAAAACAGTCAAAGCGATATAGCTTTCCTCGCTTTAGTTTTTCTATATAAACTCAACCTTTTGTGCACCACAACCATTCCTTTCTCATCCAGTACAATACACTCTCATCATCCCTTTCTCATCCAGTACGTTTCACTTTCATCCATCCCTTTCTCATCCAGTACCTGTAAGATACACTTTCATCCATCCCTTTCTCAGGTATCTCTCAACACGTTACATATATCAAACTTTATTTATAATGAAATCAATGTTTCTTATGTCCATGTTTTTCATATTTAGAGTGATAAATAACGTGTTATGTATGCTTCATTTTTAAGCTTTATCATTCGGGTTCATACACAATGTTTATTCCTTGTCTAACTTAGACTGTTGTTTCATAAATTAGGTTACAATGAATTATTTCAAGAAAACTATGAGTGTCAAGACGGGCGCAAGGGTTGTTGAGGATGATGGTGACAGCACATGCAACAACGTTGTAAGGTACCAAGAGTTTATACAACACCAACATGAACTTTGACAGCCACTTCCAAGGGATGTTTTGGGGAGACAAAAAACCTTCCGACTAAGGATGGAAGCTGACGCCAAGATGATGCACGAATACTTCGACAGTGACTGTGTATATGGCCCTGAAAAATTTCACTGTCGGTTTGGCATGTATCGTCCCCTCTTTCTTCGTATTTTGAGCGGAGTTTGTGAGGTGGAACCAAGGTTCCTACAAAGGACAGATGCGGCTGGAATTCCTGGTCACACACCACACATGAAAATGATCGCATCGATGAAGATGTTGTGCAAGGGTTGTTCTGCCGATAGCATCGACGACTACTGTCCAATGGGTGCTACAACCATCTATGCCTATTTTGAAATGTTTTTAAATGCACTTCTCTATGCATTTAATGGACGATACATGCGTGTTCCGACGGAGGATGACACCGGATGGTTACTGAACGAGAATGTTGCACGTGGATTTCCCGTCATGCTTGGATCAATAGATTGCATGCATTGGAGATGGAGGTAGTGTCCCACCTATGCGACTGGTAACCATTACTCCGGACATCACAAGTCTGTTACCGTTATCTTGGAGGTTGTCGCATCTTATGATAGATGGTTTTGG
This sequence comes from Papaver nudicaule, assembly GCA_023529015.1. NCBI lineage: Eukaryota > Viridiplantae > Streptophyta > Magnoliopsida > Ranunculales > Papaveraceae > Papaver > Papaver nudicaule. The sequence goes on from JAJJMA010065038.1 coordinate 20,681, forward strand.
CATGGGTACTTTGGCAAACCGGGGTCGGACAATGACATCAACGTCCTCAACGGATCTGACGTGTTTGATAAGGTTACATCAGGTCTTTTGCCTGCTTGCAATTATGTGGTCAATGGTTCAAGATATAACTATGGTTACTTCTTGGCTGACGGTATTTACCCTAAGTACAGTGTCCTCGTGGAGGCATTTAAGGACAGTACGAAGAACCCCAGAAAAGCCATATTCAATAGCTACCAAGAGGCCAAAAGAAAGGATGTTGAGAGAGCCTTTGGAACTATGAAGACGAAGTTCCAGGTTCTTGACAAACCCTGCACCTTTCATAAGAAGTCGATGATGAAGTACATAATAAGAGGTTGTATAGTAATGCATAACATGGTGGTAGAGAATGAATATCGCGCGGAAGACTGGGGGCTCAACATGGAAGAACCTATGCAACAACCCAATGAGTACAACGCGCTTAGGATTCAGAATCTTCACGACCAACGTGCTTGGGAAAGACTGCGGACCGACCTAGTACACCACATTTGGGAACGATATCATCGACGTGATGCAGATGATGATTGGGTTGCACCTGATCCAAGGGACAACCCTATAGACGTTCACCCATTATCAGACGATGTGGAAACGGAAGAAGATGAGTACGACCTCGAGAAGCTTGATGGCCCCGAAGAAGACCATCAGGACGACCTGGATGGAGAAGATGAATTATATGCTAATGGAAATTGAAGTGTGATGCTCCTCGTGAAAGATGTTTGGTTGAAGTGTGATGTTGCTTGTGAAAGATGTTTGGTTGTATGGTTTTTACTTTTTTTCTTCAATTATTGTTGTGTGTCGAATGGTTTTCAAGCACCTTAATTTGTTAATGTTTTTTTAGTCGTGTCAAATGTAACGTACATGGTGATGCATAAATGAATCTCAGTTTGTTTATTAACTCCCGCTTATTAGCCTTAGAGCAACCCATTATGTGTTTTATTTAAATTAGTTAATTGTCTGCCCACCTCTTTAATTTTAGCAGACACGATGAGATAAGGTTGTGGAAATTGAAGGATACCCTAGATATAGATAGATATAGATAAGGATAAGGCGTCACAAAATCTCTTCTCATAACGACTAGATTTCTTCCTATAAATACATCCAACGTAAAGATGATTTGTATCTACGTATTTAAAAAAAAAACATGGAATGATCTAAGGTTCACTTTAATTTCTTCCTTCATCTTAATTTGTTTATGATCTTTAGTAGTACTAAGTTTAACAACAACTGTTTGTTTTATTGTAGTGCTTTGCTGTCATCAAATGTGGTATTTGTGGATCCGAAGATCACAAGTGTGCTCTATGTCCATTTCTGTACTCTGCATGTACCAAACCAAGCTGGGACGGTTTTCGCAAAATCATCGAGTCCAAAACGAACAAGAATCCAGGTCGGTTGTTTCTAAAGTGCCAAAAACCTGATTGTGGAGCATTCGAATGGTTAGATTCAACCATTGAACACGTAAGCAAGGTGTTTAAATCGTGAATCGTAACGCGTATCATTTTATCATTTTTGAGAATCGATTCGTATATCGAACCGTGAATCGAAGATTCATAGTCGATTTTTTATTTAAATTAATATGATGCAAAAGGTTTAATTCTGTTATATATTTACAGTATATACACTATAAGACAGATAAGAATGCTTGGTCTGGTGGTTAGATAGTCAGTTATGTGTATTGCAGGTCAGGGGTTCGACCCTTACCAACTGTTTTTGCGTTAAATAAGTTTCACATCCGTGCAAGCCAGGGATTTAGATGAAAATCGTGCGAGTCAACCAGGGGATTTAGTCCAGACTCGTGTGCGTCAGCAAATGAAATTGGTCAAGTATCGTAGACCATTGTTGACCAACTCGATTCATAGTCAAAACGATACAGTTACACGAGTTGACTCGATTAGGTGATTTGTTGTAGCAAATCGTACGATTCGACTCGTGAATCGTACGATTCTAAACACCTTGCATGTAAGGCTGGTCAATGCTTATGGGGTCGAATCTCCAAAGCAGTATACGAATAATAGTTGTTACACATGTGGAACAATGATCACTGGTCTAACCAATGTCCAAATCGTAAGCCAAAGATGGAACATGGAGGTTCTAGTACACCTCATCAAGCCAAAAATAATGATTGGGAGGAGATAAGGATTAAGTTTAAAAGAACCTTGTAATTTCAATGGCACACTGTTTCGAAAAAAAAACTTTCACCGTTTTCAAAACAAGGTTATTAGAACCACAGTGAGAGAATGACCGGATGTATTACAACTTATTTAAAAGTAAATGACATTCAAGTATTTTAGTAGTTTGATCGCAGTTAGCCGTTCTTGCTTTATAACATACGATCACCCAACATTTCATAAATATTTAACATCTCCAAAAAAAAACCAGGAACATGGAGTAGAGCATATATAAAAGCGGGGCTAATCACAATAGGTCTCATAGTATCTCCATAATGCTTTCGGAATTGTTTGCACCGCCACTGAAGTTGTCTTATCCTACCTCTCACTTCTTGGACTGTACGTACTTGTTCGTCGCCGGCAATGCGTGTATATTCACGTAAGACACTCGGCCAGAAGTTTGGATAACAAATGTTGTTGCGAGTAGCAGGCGCGTCCCAGATTCTGCAAAAGTATGAAACCAAATGAATGTCTTGCTGAGCAGTAAAATATCCATCCATTGTGTGTTTTTTTAAATTGTGTCTTTTCTTGCACTCCTATTGTTGTACACAACTCATTTATAGGAAGAAGACCTAATTTTTTAACAACCAAAAAATCAAAACCAAGATTTTTCTATGATTGAACGATAAGGAAACAGTGTGATGATAATGAGGAGAATTGAAAACACCAATATGGATATAGTGTAATAGTGAACGGATGAAGTAGCAAATCTAAAAACCGCTACAAACCAAAAAAGATCCGTGCCAAACCCCATCCACCTGATTGAAACTACAGCTCTATTTTCAACGGCTCAGATTAAAGCGAGAGAATCTCTATCGCTAGGGCGATACAGTCTATATCGCCCAGCGAGATAGTTTATATCGCTTTCAATCTGAGCCACTGAAAATTCAAATTCTAACGGATCTATCATCATCCAGCGGTTATGGGCTTCTGGAATACAACGACTCTTTATTCGAATTTTCGGTTATAAATAGAGAGTCTTAAGACCAAGCAAAACACACCACGACTATCCTTCTTCTTTACTTCTACTGTCAATTTTAGCAACCATGGTTAACTTCACTAAAAAGGAAGATGTAGCATTAGCAAGAGCATACGTCTGCATTACACAGGATGGTGTTGTTGGAATTAATCAAGCTGGTTCGACATTTTGGGCATGAGTTGAGGCTGAGTACCTGCGGGTGAAACCAAGTACTAATGATCGTAGCAGACACTCTCTCCAAAATCGAATTTGTCTTCTTAGGAAAGAGGTTAAGTTGTATGTGTGTTGTGTTGCAAGGCATCTCAGGAACATGAAGAGTGGGTGGTGTGAGGCTGATTGCGTAAGTGTAATTGTTTTGCCATTTCCCATTTAACTGTGTGTACTACATGTTCTCTAATAAATTTTGAGCTTGTTGTTTCAGTACAAAGCCGGTTTGGAAGACTACGAGGCCGGACCACCCAAAAGGATCTGGAAACATGAGCAAGTGTTTCAAATTTGGAGGGGGGCAGGCATCGAGGATATGAACCCGGAAACCTGTAATGAAAACAGGGATGATGGATCTCAGAATACCCCCTTTGTTGCCTCTGCTTCTCAACAAATGGAGCTTGATGAAGATGAAAATCCAACTGAAGGGGTCACGCAGAATGGAGAAAGGGGTAGGTTCTACGAAAGAGACTTGCCTAGAGAACACAAAGGTCGTGATGCCCTAAAGCGTGATAGAGAGTTCGCTAGAGCTGAGTGTAGTAGAATCTCAACCCTCAATGACCTCATCCGAGATGACAATTCCTTCAAAAGGGCACAAAGCGAAAGAGACTCGTCAATATTCCGTGAGTATGTGGATATCAAACAAATGAAATACGACATGGAAATTTTAGAGGTCGACACGGATCACATGCCCGATTGGAAAGCGGAGTTTTACATTAAGGCTAAGAACAAGGTTCTCCGCCGCCATGATTGCGGTACAATAGGCTGAATGTTTTCCATGATAACTGGGTTTGCTTAACTACTACTTTTAAGATTTATGTAACTGTATTTCCCTTCCATGGTTTTTTTTTAGATTAAGTAGTACTTTTTTTTCCGTTCGTGGATTTCCCTTCAACCAATGTAACCCGTTTGCCAATCAATATAATATGTTTGATAATCTTGGGTTATTAGTATGTAGATGTTTTGCATAGAATGTGGATGGAAAAAGGAGTGTCGTCTAATGGGGAGGCCTACTGGTTTAAAGGAGTGTCGTTTAGATTTTAAATAAGTTAAATGTACTGGGGTTAACACTTCTTAATAATGAAAATCTAAATTGCATTACATCGGAATTCAAAATGCATTCTGCATAAGTTAAGATTACAAATTAAAAATTAAAATCAGCATGTGGATCGTATCCATTAAGTTTCTCGCGCAACATATCATAGCAATCCTCGTGGAGAAAGGAACATCCATGCTCTTCTAGATACCTGGTTTTCGCATGAGCTTTCTGCAGTCAACGAGTTCAAAATTTGATTAAGTATGTATTTAAATCAAATGAAAATTGTGTATCATACAACCAAAAACATATTAATTACTCGTACACTGTCCGTCCATTCCCCACCATCAATGATGAGGTCAATCATAATCGTCATAAATTTCTTTACATATTGATTAATAATTTGAAATCTAAACGCCAGGTCTAAAGCAGATCTTTCATTGGGGTTTCCGTTGGTGCATCGGTGAAATATTTGAAGAACCGTTTGCCAGTATAAGCCTCTACTCCTTCGTGGAGTAGAGGCGTTACGATAGAACTCTATAACGATATAAGCTTTGTGTTACAGAAGCATTTTCTTCGTCTGTAAAACTCCCCCTAGTCATATTGGATTTTGGAAAAGATAATCAACCAAAACTTTCGTGCGCCTTTAAATAACATATACATTATTGATATCCATCACTGTTGTTTTGGATGACGATATCCACACATCAAAGAGATATCCATTCCCTTGCTATCACTTTACGAGTATGAAGATAATGTGATATCTTATCCAAGATAATGCTAAATCTTATCCATTGCATTCACTGTCGCAGTCTCCAAATGCATATAAATCCCTTGCCTCTTCCTTCTTCAACTCCACCAACAAAAACACAACTTTTATAACTTATTTTAAGGCTTATTAATAATCATCTTCAAAATGCAGAGATTCACAAGGAGTGAAGATACGACATTAGCAAGAGCTTATGTCGTTGTTGCCCAAGATGCCCTTGTAGGACAAAACCGACCCTCTGTGATGTTCTGGACAAGAGTTGAAGAAGAGTTTGTAAGGTTATTGCCAGAACGAAACAGTAGATCAAGATCTTCCCTGCAAAACAGAGTAAGTTTTTTGAAAAAAGAGGTTAAGCGATATGCTTGTGCCGTACGTGGTTATGTTCCCTTTGGAAGACGGGTGGACAATTGAGGATGCCGTAAGTAAATGTTATATTTCTTTGCTACTACTTAAGTTTTTGCTATTACTTTACTAACCACTTGTTATTTTTTTCCGCGCTCAAGTAAGGTTCAACGATGTTTACAATTTCTGGAAGAACCAATTGCCTGGAATGAACCCAGAAGAGATTTGGAATTAACCCTCTTGTCGTTCGTTTTATGTTGCGACCCCTCTTGCCGTTCGTTCTAAGCTTTTTTTTCCTTCAATCGTAGTTGGAAGTGCAATGGTATGTCGGATCCATATTAATCCTCCATCCTGGATTGTAAACTTTATGTAATCAACCTTATCTATTGTGTAATACGCTTTTGTTATGTAATAAAAAACAAGTGTTTCCACAAACGAACTCTTGCTAATGTACATAATCCTTAACCCCCAAAAAAATTCCAATTGCGTCTCAAGGTTGTATAGGGTTGTATACAGAAAAAAACTGAATGGGTAAATGTTATTCGAAAGGCCAGAATCGGGAGCGTAAGCGGAGTGTGACAACAAACGTATCACAATGGTAACCGGTGTAACCAGGGTGTAAATAAAAAAAGGTCAAACTAAAAGCGATGGAAAGTATCTCGCTATCCCGAAAGCAAGATAGTTTATATCGCTAAAGTGAAAGCGAGGGAGATTCCATCACTTTCTCAGCGATACAAAATATATCGCTTTCCTCCAAGTTCCGGGAGGGAAACTGGGGATTCACAGCGTATGTGATGGAAAAGGAGAGAGAGGAGGGAATAGACGACGGTTTCAGTCACATCATTCCCTCCTTTCTCTCCATAGAAACAATAATTCTACGTTAACACCGAAAAATACCGTGGGAAATACCGTGAGGGTATCTAACGGCTGTGGTTGAGAGATTAGGAGAGGGTGTGTGGACCCCACCATTAGGATTAGCAGGGGCCACTATTAATGTGAGACGGTATTCCCCACGGTATTTTGCCCCGGTACATATAGAATTATTGCCATAGAAAACAGCCTAACAACCTGCTGCTGCAGTAGGACATGTGAAGAATCCTAGCTCCAAGGTCTATAATCCGTGAAAAAATCAGATTGACTGAGTTATCCAGACCCGGCAATTTTACCTCTAAAAACCAAATGGTATTCCCCACGGTATTTTGCCCCGGTACATATAGAATTATTGCCATAGAAAACAGCCTAACAACCTGCTGCTGCAGTAGGACGTGAAGAATCCTAGCTCCAAGGTCTATAATCCGTGAAAAAATCAGATTGACTGAGTTATCCAGACCCGGCAATTTTACCTCTAAAAACCAAATGGTATAGTTTACCATTCAAAAAAAAAAAAAAAAAACATGATGAAACCAAGAAAACGTTGCTTAAATGAATTATATTTGTTGATTTGGCAATTGTGGTGGGAACATTCTGCTTATGTGTTTAATCGATACATGATATATTAGAATATGAAGGGCAATTATTGTGAGTCACAATATTCAAATAATTTCCAAGGTCACTCGTGAATCATGATAAGGTTCATGAGCTTATTCTGTTAAGGGTGACATTTTATAACCGTCATTCTAGTGTAGGTTGAGTAAGAGCATCAATTTATTCAACTGGGGCAAAAAGTCAGATAGGTGAGCTCATTGCTAACTAAACAACTAAGCAAGTCAGCCCTGCATACTGACTCAGGCAAGAAGAGTAACCAGCCCTGCACACTGACTCAGGCAAGAAGAGTAACCGAAAACATAAGTACACCGGATCTGCAGCAGGCATATTAGCCGGAAATCCTCTAATGAGTGAAGCCACCTAAGTGTTTTGAATGGAACATCCAGTTTACAGAAAAGGAAAGAACCCTATAAGAAACGCTGTAAAGGTAAAAGATTGAAGAGAAGCCTAATTCATAAAGAATAATCTGAGATCCTTTCTTTGCTTTTATTGTTTCCGTATACCAGCAAAGACATTATAAGGTTAGCAAAATAATTAAGGAGTATAATTTCTGTACAACATTTACATAAGATAAATTCTATAAGAAATATAGACCTTTTGAGTGTCCCAACCTAAAAAAAAAATTAGAACAAAAATTAAATAACTTCTCTGCCCAAAAACTTTTGACCACCATTCCTTCGGAAAAGAGCTCATTGAGTTGTATTCCCTGCTATCATAATCTGCATACAAGAAAGGGAGATCAATAAAGCTGACAGCATCACTGGTGAATAGATGAAATTCTAGAGACATGAGATTTTGCTTTCCGGAAAACAGAATCCCGTACAGTTTTGATACTTGTTAGATCCATGTAGGGTGTTGTAATTCCTACATAGAAGTATGCCCAAAAAAGACAACTGTATTACAGACCCCGTCTCTTCTTCAGAATTTTGATAAGACTATGAGCCACCTTTGGACTTGGTCTTTTAGTGATTTGAAAGAATTACATTGTGGGGACGAAGATGGCCCAGATCTAGCTCGAGTAGAGCAAAAGGAAAGCCAGCCAGCTTTGAGCAGTTTCTACTATAATATGGTTGCTAAACTTTATACTGCGTTAAAAAATAGGATAGACATACCTTCAGCTAGCTAATGGATGCGCTGCCGCTAGACAGCAAGTCTAGCATAACGTTTTACCACATGAAAATTCCAACAAGGGCGACAAAAATCCCGCTTTACAATAAATAGCACGTGAAGGTGGACCCTCCTCGTAACAATGATTACTGAAATAAAAGAAACAAACTATTAAATTTTACAACGTTATAAAGGTAGAAATAACAAAAATGACTAGGATAGACAAGCTTTTCTGGCAAGTGTATGAGTAAGTGGCCTATCCAGAATAGGATGGGAAACAAAAATCGGACTCACACTACGTTATTCAGTTATTGCCCGCAGTGGTATTTACTTGACGACAGTTATATTGCAGCAAAGAGATCATAGATTAAAACAGACGGAATTTACTTACCAAACTAGAAGTTGTGAAGCTGTAATTTGCTCTAATAATCAAGAAGCACTAAGTTCTGATTGAGGACGATTTGATCTGTCTCTTGAAGATGTGTCTGAGCTGCTAATAGATCTGAATACTTTAGTTGAATCACAGTTGGCATCTAACCTGGCTCTGGAGTCATCACATTCCATATCGAACGCATACTCCAAGCGCACAGATTTTACAGTGGCAGTCGCGTCATGTTCCAGAGCATTTGGAGTAGAGAGAGAAAGCCACTTAACATTTAGAAGATCTCTGCTGTTGAGATCTTCTCGACCGCTATGTGCATGTGGACTTGACTCCATAAAACCATTCATATCACTGAAACCATGAGTTCTCACTTCTGGTGTGCAAAGGCCATCAGATTCACATGCATATGGAGCCCACCCACATATTTGACGTCCACGTTTCCTTATGATGGAAGGGGTATTTTTAAAACTTTTTGCTGCACTCCTCAACACTGATTCGGGACTACTGCTGTCTACAGAAAAATTTCGTAAGCGGCTGGGTGGTGTAGAACAAACTGGACTTCTTGAATTTGGGAATCTACTACTTTCAGAGAAAACATCGGCATTCGTCAACTGAGGTGGTTCATAATACAAACGGCCATAACCAGTACCATCATGACATGGCGACGCGTTGAAGACTTTGCTTTGCCTATCATCATGATCTCGGTAATCCCCACGCTCAGATGCCAAATTTGGGGAAGAACAATATTTTGCCCTTTTGGGAGACTCAGGTAACCTCTTTGCAGTAATAGTTGATTCTGCCTCAGTAAGAACAGCTTGCTTTCTTCTACTGTCACAGGGATTTGAATCCAAGGATAGAAAAGGAGGAGTTGAAGTAACATGCTGCTCCGTAGGTTGCCCAGGAGGTGAAAGACTGAAAATGGAGAGCTTCAAATCATTGGTAGGAATTCCTCCAGTAGCACTTCTAGCAGCACCTTGAATTGGTTTTGTGGGAAATGCAACCTGTTTCTGTAAGGATCTAGAATCAATGGTCTGAAAAGGTTGCATGTGTTCACCTTTTAGACCGCCATTGGAATTTCCAAGAGTTAAATTTACCAAATGATTTCCAGGTCTACCAACTGGTAATATATATGCCCGTCCAGGACCCTGCATCGTCATATCAACCTTCACATTTTGATGATTGAGTACACCAGGATTTATATTAGGTAGATTAATTCCTGAAACTGGAGGATATGTATCCAACTTTTTCTTCACTGAGCAGTTCCAATGATTCTTTATTGAGTTGTCAGCCCTGTAAATTTCATTGAGAAAGAAGCATAAATGAATGAAAAACTGGACAGTTACCTAAACGCAAATATGGTCCATTATATTTCGAACATATTAAGTGAAGCAGATTTGGTATTCTCCGTAGCTATCATACAGAGATAAACCACTATATGAAACCTTACGACATGCATAAAAATGTGGTGAACTTCTTAAGCTTGTTGCAGTTTATTAATGTAACTAGAAATTATAAACATCTTTTATTCGTATCTTACCTTCCAGGTAGGAACCTTGCTATTTCAGCCCATTTATTACCATATATTCGGTGGTAATGTATAAGAGTCATCTCCTCCTCCTGAGTCCAAGCATCTTTCTTTATAGCAGGGTTTAGATGGTTGTGCCACCTGAAAAAAAGACCAATTTTCAACTTACAGAAATCAGAAATGGAAAATCAAATGGAACTAGAATTACAGGATTAAACACAACAGCTTTGGGGGATAATCTCCTTAAGTTTCACAATCAAGAACAAGTTAATAAGTTGATATTAGGCTTATTACCTTTCTCGACATTGCTTGCCTATCCGACCTGGCAAAGACTGTGCTATAATAGACCACTTCTTAGAACCATACTTTGCAACCAGCTCAAGAATAAGATCATCTTCCTGGAAATTACCAACACACATAGAATCAAAATCACTGAAACATGCCAGTACCTCTTAATTTAGGAATTTAAAAGGTTATCAGAAAGATCCTTGTTGGCACCTGTTTGGTCCAAGGTCCTTTGACGAGTTCTGGATTAAGAACCTTCTGCCAGCGATGGAGACACTGAACATCAGTCCTATTCTTGAAACAAGTGGCTGCAGCAGAATAGAGAGCATGTGACCAAATAAATTAAAAGCAGAAATCCATGAGAAAATATCAACAAAAACATCGAAGTAACTAAGAAACACAGAATGACACATAGATGAGTGTGTACCTATTTTCTTCCAATTTTTCCCGCCGTGCAATTTGACTGCAGTTGTTAACATATTATCCTGCCCATCATCAAATCAAAATAACAAATATGAGAGAGGTATTTTAACGTCCGTCAACTACTTTTTTTACTGGCGTGCAAATTTTATGCTTATGGGGTAGCCAGAAGATTCTGCTTATAACAAAATTTTCATAGAACTAAGATCCAGAAAACGAGCCTTAGGTACTCACCTCTGACTCCGTCCATCCTCCCTTTTTCGACCTTCTGGTTGGACCTGTTGTCCTCTTCGAGATTAGTGAACTGCTGCCAGGAGAACATTTTCACATTATATAATCAGAGAAAAACAAAAAAGGATAATAAACAAAAAGTTATCATACTATGGATAAGTACTTTAATACACTTCCCAGCTCAGTGTTCCATCAAACACCTCCAACAAAGAGACTTCATTACTCAATGTGTGAAAGAACAGTAAAGTTTGGCCAACAAAAAGAACTAGGATACGTGAATGTAACTGCACAAAAGGTATAGTACGTGTTTGCAGAGATCCCAAATTTGTCATTCTGTTTGCTGGAGAGCACCAAGGTCTCTCATTTTACTACTTTCTCATCCAACTAACTATATTATTATTCACAGTATTTCTAGTTTTTATCCTGGTTGACTCTAGTAACTCACTGACCCCTCCTCACAAGTAATGAATACCAACTAATTAGCTAGAGTCAATTCAATTTGGAGCTCTAAAATAACACAGCCAGCTCCTCTAACAAGCTAACGTCTACTGCTTCACACATTCAACAATTTCGCATTCCAATACACACTATAGCAATAACATGACAGAAGATAGTCCGAGTAAATAGCATATATAAGGAGGAGACATCGAATCAAACCCTTTAACAGACGCGGGCTTAGGATGTGATGTGTCAGAACTACTATCCGAATTAACAGACGAGCATGAAGCAGCAGCAACCGTAACTTCTTCTTTCGTCACACTTGAATTCGCCTCCTCTTGCTTAACATCTTCCATTTTTATCCTCTCCAACTAATAAATAACCTATCCTGAAATTAAACAACAACAAAATTAACTTCACAACACCGACACAAAAACCCTAAATTAACTACATTAACTCAAATCCAAAAAAAAAAAAAAAAAAACTAACTAACTTTTAATTCAATTCAATTAAATCCTTAAACCCGGAAACCCTAAAACCCCGAAACCCACAAACCCTTAAACCCCTACCACCAGATCAATCCAAACACACCCAGTACTCAAAAATCACATCTTTTTTCCACATCAAAACCTAAATCAATCCAAAATCTTCAACTTTCCATCTTCAATCCAAACACACACCAAATACAACAGTCCCCGAATCAACAAATCATCAAATCACAACCGAAATCAACAGATAAAAAAACTAGGGTTTTTGTAGTAACGGCTATAAAAATTTGAAGAATGAAAATAAAACAAAAAGATTGGGTTTTTGTACTAACCTTGGGTTGTGTTAATAAACAGTGAAGAAGATTGAATCTGAAAAATCTTCTTCTTCTGGGATTTTTAATCGCGGGAAACTGAAGTGAAGAATTGAGGAGAAGAAGAGGGAGAGATTTGGAGATGTGGAAATCTGAATAAAACGGAAAATAGTTACACGGTTTAATTTCTGACCTTTTTAAACCAAAACCTTACGTTAGAAGAAAACTAACAGACGGCTCTCTATTAACGGAAAGTTTCTCATCATTTAATTGTAACGTATTTAACGTCGTTAGTTGGATTTTTCCGTCAAAAAAGAGATCTTTTTTAAGTCACGTGATTTAATGATATGTCAAGGGTTTTTGTTTGTGTTTGGGAAGTTTCTATTTTCCACCCAAAACCGTTTGTGTTTCTACAGTGTGTTTGTTTATTACACTTCATTTACACCTATTTTGTGTTCGGGAAGCTTATATGAAAAAGGTAGAGACTAGTGGAAGTTGGCTTCATGGATTGTCTTCGTAGATTGTTTGGAACCGGAAGGAGAAATTGAATCAGAGGTATAAAAAAAAATGGCACCTAGAAGTTATTTTGAAATTTTGTTTTAAATTAAACTTTTGAACTTGATTAAGTTGAAATGTTACTTTTTAACGTGTATCCAAACACCCTTCAGCTCAAGGGAGGATGATATTGTATCATGGTTTAGCTTGATTTTTTTTTTTTTTTGAAAGATCGGTCATTATTTATTAAGAAAGGGAGAGATATAGAGTTCCAGTTACAAATTCATACCCTGTCCGAAGACCTAAATACTCGATCTACACTTGATCTCAACTATCCTAGTAGACCTTAACAAACAAAGACAGTTTAGACTAAGGATTACATTAGCTTGATTTATGTTTGAGGTTGGCTTATTAACTCCAAGCGTATTTAATTTTCGATATTGTTCTTAATGCTAATTGTGCAAGATTGTACACTTACAATAAAGATCATGCTTGAATATTGATTACTTAATTTATAAATTTGTGTTTAATGAAGCTAAATAAATTCAAGAGAAACTGTTGGAATGAACGGGTCACACAGCTTACGAATTCGAGGATGAAATAGTAAAATTGAAGCTCCCCTATATGTCAAGCTAAAAGCCTAAAACATTATATACATGATAGTTTCAGACGTTCAGCTGCACCGAATGATACCCTATGGGACGAACAACCTGCACAACCCATAAGGTATCACTCGTCGGAGCATTCACCGTTCTTTCCATGAATGGAAGGACTGCAAATGGTAGAAACAGACAAACAGTGCCAGGAGATACAAGGGATGTGTAGAAAAACAGTATTAATGTTGCTCTTGGGTGGAAGTAAAAATATCCTGTTTGTTTTCAAAAAACTAACGTATCCTTTCTTTTGGATTTTGGATGCTTTAACCCCCCACAACGTCTACATGACTTTGTTTATTTATCATTATTATATTCCCCAGTGGTTAAATGTTGGGTGGACAAAATTTTCAGTGACTTCCTCTGGAATCCACACCACATTAAGAGCTGTATTTCTCTGATTAATTTTATCTGCAGAGATGATATTATAGTCACATTAATATTGTAACTGAACAGTCTTTTTTTCCCCATTGCATTCATTGTCACTTAGGAATGACCAAATTGGCAAGTTGAATCTTACTTGTTGTAAGTCTGCCGGATTGACATTCATGACCATCCATTTTCCGACTGAAATTGATCTTTATGTATGCCAGCACTAGCTGCATTACAAGCATAAATTATAGGCTCAATTTGGGGTGGGGGGGTAAGATTTGAGGGATTCCAGGGTTTACTCGGGGATAGAATAGAGGGATTCCGGGGTCTACTCAGGGATACATAATAGAGGATTCCGGCTACGGCTCCTTTTCCGGTACGTGATGAAAAACATATTAAACTTTATCAAATACTCTGAATATAACAAAGAAAATCCTTCAATCTAAAAGATAGACATAACAAAAATATACAGTCACAAGAACAAATGCTCTTGTTGCATCTCTCTGGCTTCATAGCTTGTTGATGTATATCTCCATGAATGCGTTTGACTGATGAGTAGTTTTATTGAACCATGGGCACTGCTGTTGTTGAAGTTTTCTTCTTTTCCTTTACGAATACTTCTGGTTCTGCACCAAAATCAAATTACAAACATAAGAAGTGTATGGTAATATCTAAGGGATCTCCATTAGGTACTACATTGATTCAATTGATCCGAAGTTACACCAATATCATGGAACCAAAAATTGATTTAATCGGTCCCAATTGAGGTACTTAGCCTTCTATCGACCGTGTTTTTAAACCAACTCGACAGAATAGACAAAATAAAGATAGTGATCATGTACACTTATAGGAAGTTGGAATGGTTGTTTGAACAAAGAGTTACGTTTACGCCCCATCAGTGCCAAAATTGGCATGTTTGCGGCCATGAATGAGATAACAGAAATGTGTGGCAAATAACTCTCATTCACCTAGGAACTTAGCTACCAACACCTGCAACATCCATTGTCCACGAACTGTCTACAAAAATACACTCTAAATAACATTTGTAACCTAATCTAAAGATGATTTCCGGGGTAACGGGAGTACCCCGGTCCCCGGACATGATCTAGTGACTGATGTTGAATGTTTGTGGATGTTCTTGTTATCATAGACATTGTCTTAAATTATGAAATTGGGTTTTGAACCTTTTGGTTCTAATTCTTTAGAACCAGAACCCAGAAAATGGTTCTAACTGAGTTCTGACCTCGTTCTTCATGTTAGGGTTTTTTTTCCTACGAAAACATAAAATTGAGAATGAAAACTTACTTGAAATTAGGGGTTTAGGTCTGGTTTTGAACAGAATCCGATGCCGAATAATCCCAATTACTTCCAATTCAGTCTCAGTCTTCGGCGATTTTGGTTTACCGATGTCTTC
This sequence comes from Papaver nudicaule, assembly GCA_023529015.1. NCBI lineage: Eukaryota > Viridiplantae > Streptophyta > Magnoliopsida > Ranunculales > Papaveraceae > Papaver > Papaver nudicaule. The sequence goes on from JAJJMA010065038.1 coordinate 35,818, forward strand.
TTCTTCATCTGAAACTGAATCTAAAATGGTTCTCTTCTTCTTCAATACCAAATATGGTTTCTTCAGTTTCATCTTTGTTCCTGATAATTCATGGTATCCCACAGTGAAAGTGTAGTTCTCCTATATTAAAAAAATTAATTAAAATTATATCTCAGAATTCGGAAGAAAAATTGAATGAATTTGTTATTTGAGAGGGGAAGAAATACTAACCTCTGAGGAAGTACGGCAAAGGATACCGATTTCAAGGTTTTGTATACAATCTTTGAAACACGGTTGAACTTCAATCATGCCTTGTAATTCCACGATTGCCCATTCTGGACAATTTCCATCACCACAACTACATTTCAGTTCAATCTTCATTTTTCAGATGTTTTCGCGGAGAATTTTGAAAAGTGATTTTAATTGCCGTGGTTGTCGTTAATATAAAAAGGGTTTAGGTTTTGTTGTACTGTGGAAAGGGCGGGAGATTTGAAATTTTCCCGCCAATAATTTTGTTATAGAGATCAGAAACTCTGAGATGACGAATTGGCTCGGGCCGTGAACATGTCTTGAAGCCCGAACTTCATCCGAACTTTGTCATATGTTTTGTGGCCTCAAAAGTTGCATAATGAACCAAATGGTTCACCCTTTTGTGTTTCTTGAGCATGATTATTATGTGCTCGCTCACAATAGATGTATGATGTAGTTGTAATTTATTTGTCGTTTCCAATATATATGTTATGTTGAAATCTACAGATCTGAAAACATATCCAGTAGTATTTAAATTTTTGTGACTATAATTTACTATTGTTAGGAAAGCAAAATAGAGACAATGAGATATTGGAGTGTACTAAACGTACATTATTTACTAAAGCCCGAATTGAATTGTCAAATGCATCTAATTAGTTTCCAATGCTTCTTAATAGTGTGATCAACAACACTAGTTTTTCTATAGTAATCAAAAGCTTTTCTGGTTTACTGAGAATTTAAGAAACTTGTCAAACATTCCAGAAATTCACCATAGCTAAGGGAATCAAAAACATTTCTCAATATTTAATTGCTGGAATTTTTGTGAGTACTGAAGTTCTTCTTAGATGATACTCGTTCGAATCAGAAATTGTAACTCAACCCAATAACAATACAATATATCTACAAGTGTTCGCTTTATGCCCTAATATCTATTACTTGTGAATTGTGATGCAAACAATGTACTTTTGACATATGAAGGGCAGGGTCGTAGCAAACAATTTGGGGGTCCTAGGCGAATTACAAAATCATATCCACAAATATACCGAATAGAAAACTTGCACCAAAAAAAAGACTGTTACACGACTTGAACCCCAATGTTAAGTCCAACAGACAAGTGTTTTTCCATTGATCTAGGGAACTCTTATTCAAAATGGTCTTTTATTTTCATTTTGTATATCAACTAAGCAAAAATCACAAATTTGGGGGGCTCTAAGTCGTCGCCTAGCTCATCTATGCTCAACGAGCGCCCTGATGAAGAGTGGAGTTATTTATGGTTTTTAAAACAGTGCCATCAACGCTAGCCAGTCATGCCAATACAGTTTAATTCTCCTAGACAAGGACTTTATAAAAAGAGAGAAAAAGAAAACTGAGTCCCACTGACCATAGTCAAGTGACTCTTCTTATATCCTAACTCCTATGCAAGAGTAATCAAGGTCAAGCATGTTCTATACGGGTCTAGACTTTTATGGAGATGGATCCACCGTCATACCGAAAATGCTAAATATCTTCTGGTTTACTATCTCCCTCTCACTCGCCCGCCAATCTCCAAGCGTATCAAGAACAGATACATTGAATCATATTCTGCAATTCTCAAATCTAATGGACCCTCAACATTACTAGCATGATCAGGAAATGGCAATGCATGCGACTTGGCAATTTGACAATCAGTTCAAACTGTATGTTCAAGATGAGTACTAATAGAAGTATCAATTCCAGACAATACTTGTATTAGTGTCCTATAAGCAGGATGCCCTAGTCTTTTTTATGCCATTCTTGACTAGAATTAAGCTGCACCTGAAAAGCCTGTTTTAGTTGTTGTGAATCAAATTGAAGATCATACAGCCCATTTTTCACACTACCTCTAAGTAACTCCTTCTTAGTAGTTGTATCCTTAATATAAAACATGTCTGGATGAAACTCAAAGAAGCAGTTATTGTCCCTAGTGAACTTAAGCACAGATAGCAAGTTTTTAGTTATAGCAGGTACATGCAGGACATTTGAGAAGTGCAAGGTAGTTGTAGGAGAATTAAAAGAAGCTGAGCCAATGTTTTGAATGTGCAAACCTATTCCATTTCCAAATTTGACACTGTCAGATCCAGTATAAGGAGAATGAAGATTGAGATTACTCAAATCACATGTGATGTGATGAGTAGATCCTGAGTCTGGTACCCATCCACTATTTGATGAATCTTCATGATAAAGTGCATAAGCTTCTGGTTCAGGGCACCAATTTTCATTCCCACAATCATCATAAAGTCCTCAGTGTAAGTATGATGTGCCTGAATAGTGGAATCATTATGTGGCATAGAATACCTATATCTGCAAGTTGTTGCTAAATGATTTGGCTTCTTACAAATCTGACAGACTACAGCAGAATCATAAATCTGATTTGGTGGATAAAATTTTTGATGATTAATCCTTCCACCTCTATCAAATCTACCACCACGATTAGAGCCACGAAAATTACCTCCTCTTCCTCCACGAAAATTATTAGAATATCCTCTAAAATTATATCTACCACGAGAGGGAAAATTCCATTCCTGAAGTGGATATAATTGTAATTGCTGAAATTACCTCTTAGTTGTGAATAGAAATTTTGTGAAGGATAATGAGAGTAAGATTGTTGAGTAGCATAATTGGTTGAAGCTGTAGAGTAATCTGGAAGATTTCACTATTAACATGTGTTTCTTCAGCAATTAGTAATCCAAGAAGTTTTGTTGAAGTTATAGGTTCTAAACTCTTCAATTCTTGTGTGTTTACTGATGTCTTGAATGAATTAAACTCAGATGGTAAACCTTGAAGTATATGATAGACAAGATCTTCATGAAGAACATGACGATTAATCTGAGCAAGCTGATGAGATAGAGATCTAGCTTTGTTGAAGTAAACAATCATAGAATCAGGCCCTTTCTTTAGATTTTGCAGATCTGACTTTAGTTGCATCAGACGAGATTTGATTGTTGCATTGTAATCATTCTCTAATCTTTTCCAAACAGCAGCTAAAGATTTGAGTCCAAGTAATCCAACATGACATTCTTCTGTAAGAGCAGAAATCAACCAAGAAGGAAATTGCTTGATCTTGATTTAACCAAGAAACATAAGAAGGATTGATTACAAATTCAAATTCAGAAGAAATGGATTCATGATTCTCAGTAAGTACTAGAGTTTTAAGATATTTAAAAGGTGGATCAAAAGAACAATCAACAAACGAAATAGATTGTAACTCTGAAGTAATTGAGTAATTTGAGATTTCCAGAATACATAGTTTGTTGAACTGAGTTTTATTGACGGTTTAAAAGTAAGATGAATATGTGTTAATGAATCTGTATCAGTTGTCGTCATTAATGGAGACAGGTTTGAGGTTCTAAGCTTCTGGCAGAAAAAATTTGCCCTAGAAATGGATCAGATGCTCTGATACCATATCAAGAACAGATACATAGAATTATATTCTGCAATTCTCAAAAGAGAAAGCAGGGGAGAGTACAATACTTATAGACAAAAGAAAATACATAAGGTGGATGACAGACTGTCAGCAGTCGTTGTCATAACAGCTCACCGAAAACAGAAAATATCTAAGCGGGAAATAACATAACCAAAAGAAACAGAACGGGAAATGAGTGTTACAGTTTACACTCAGGTTACACTTCAAAATGTGACTACTTTCTTTCAAAGCGCCACATAAGAGGTGATGGAAGAAGGGGAAGAAAGAGGGAGATAGCTAGCAGCTCCGCCATCATACCATTAGATTGTCAAGTGGATAAAAGAAAGCCCGTTCTAAACTCATAAAACCAAAATGACACAAGTGGACGTGTTTTTATGGTGCTGGTGGGCACACTATTTTTTAACCACAGTTGATCAAAAACGTTCACCCCAACAAGATCTAGATTTACATACACCGGATGGATGGTAGTCTCGCTGGTGATTAGGACCAAGCCGGTACGATGTACATCAAAAGGTTGCACACACCCGCCCGATTCTACTTCTTGAACCACGATGGGATATTTGCGGTGACAGGCATTACTTTTGACCGTTGGTTGTTGGATGTGATAGTTGGAGCTTTGTTGCATATGATAACTTGAATTTAATGTCCCTTATGATTTAAAAAAAATGGACTAATTGTCCTGAAAATCTGCAGAATTTTTTATCTAAATAGCTTATGGGCAGGATAAATTTTATTCTGCGTAGTGATTTTTTCCGTTCGAGAAAGAATTGATAAGACGAGGGTACCGAGTACACCACCAATCTTTTCGTTTAGTCCACCTATAAGTCAAACCTTGAACGGTTCTTGTAATCAAGAACTCAAGAACAAGATTTCCTTCAGATCTGATTGATTCGCACAAGGGAGTCAATACAAGAATCCGAAAGACTATGTCAATCAACCAAGTACGATACTTTAATTATATAAGATGGCTCAAATATAACGCGGAAGTAAAGTAAAGTACACACAAGATTTTGTTAACGAGGAAACTACAAACTCGTAGAAAAACCCCGGACCTAGTCCAGTTTTGAATACTCTTAAGAATTAAACCGCCAACACACCTACTCTCAGACTTCGGACTAGCTAGTGCAGACAATATGACCCTAATACGACTATTAGTCACAAAGATTTCCCCTCAGTATTCCTACGCCTCCAACCACAGCAAGGTGGTCACGCACATGTACTCCCTTACGCAAACAGACGTCCTTTACTGTCTTACGCAAGAGTTGCCTCACAGCCCGTCGCGAGGACTATCGCTACCCGACCTCCAATCGGACGATTACAACCTTTGGACAACAACCAAATAGCGGTAGGTCAAATCGCTAGATGATATCCTTGGTAACTTACAGATATTTCACCGAAGTCTTTTCACACCAAGAGCGAGGATATTGAGTTTACTTAGGCAATAAACACCTCGAGATATCGTTCAAGGTTTCAAAACCTAAACTCCCGAAAGAGTAACCTTGTCGTCCCAGTTGGAATCAAGTAGATAGCTGTAGCAAGTATGATATGATATGACCGTGAAGAATAGTGTACCTGCAAAAGAACAAATCCAATAACAACGATCTTGATTCCACTCAATATCTATAGGTTAGGCACACAAACCGAAAGCGGCTTGCTGACAAATCCAGGTTAATAGATAACGAGTATGTTCTTATCACAACGATCTTGAGTGGCCTTATATCAGAAGAGAAGGACCTTAGAATAAACAAGATCTTGAGGTTTGATAGACGTGATAGAATAGAACACAAGTACAATACAAAGAAGACTAGTAAACATAAACTAGTTTCCCGTAAGAGGTACTTCTAGGCTTCTCGATCCCAAGAGAAGACTTACACGCAATTCTAGACCGAGAGCAAAAGCTCAAAGGTAACTGAAAAGAAAAGCGGCAACACAAGCTAAAAATTCCGAAGAAGAGCTTGGTTAGAGGGATAAAGCTTTTAGGAGAGATACCACTCCTATTTATATTGACTAAGGATTTAGCTTTGAAATGAGGCAAAGATTAATTTCGGAAATTCCACAAAGCACATTTACATAATAGTTCTGAAATTCCCCATTTAGTCTCATATCATTTAATGAGAACTAATACTCTAGCATTTTACATTTAAGAAAAATATATTCCATAAAGAAAATATATTTTCGAAACATGTTTAGCCAAGAGCAATCAAAGCAAATAATATCTTAAGGTATATTTGGATATTTCTTATTAATTCGAAATATGGTGCTTACCAAATATGATCCCTGGGAAAGATCTCAATTCGAAATCGTGTCCTGACTTTCGAAAATATCCTTAGATATTATTACTTCCAAATGTCGAAACCATCTTTATAATGTCGACATTACTTCCTTGGTATTGCTGGGCTAACCAGACGAACCTAGGTGGAAGTGGGATCTGGTCCAACGTGGTTCAACGTTCTGCATAAACGCATCATAACAAACGTGGACAAAGCCTTGTGTGTTAAGCTTAAGTGAAGACAAAGGTTCAGACGTTCCGAATCACGCAAATAGATATATCATTGGAAGTACGGTGCGAGATTCCACGAGTAACTAGCAAAATGTTAAATCTCCAGAATTCTTGATTCCAATAAAAACATCATTTCAAAGCAAAATGTCACGTTAATGATATCCAAGAATTCAAATCAAAACATCAAATGAATAATCAAATGAATATTTGATCAAGTAGTGAAGCATACGAAGATTTAATCACGTACAGTATTGATCCGTAATAATGTGTCCACTAACTAGAGCGACTAACCATTTTCTAGATGATGACTCAAACTCACTTAGTTGTACATTGAAGATGAACGAATTCAAACTTCAAACCGAGAATATCAAACTCATTAATTCGTTGAAGCACAAATCTAAATGATAGAGTTTGAACTTCGAAAATACGCATTCTGAGTCAACCATATTAAAGTTTCGAAACGTACGTCAGTTTTGGCAGAAACCAATTTAAGGTTTCGGAACCTAAAGTTCATTATATGACCGGAACTGTTTTAAGGTTCCCAGATCAAGTTTCCATATAGCGAAAACCTAAAGCTTGGTTTCGAAATCTAAATTATGTTTAACAAAACCTTGTTTAAGGTTTCGAAACAAAAAACACATATTAAATTTTATTCGAATGTTTGGGTGTCGAACTTGAGAGTCCATGTGGTCGAGAACCGTTTCACCATCACAGCTTTTTAGCCTCGACGCACAGGCATATATTTCCCGGTTCACATAAAACTTTAGGAAACCCCAGGGTCTTTTCGACCTTTTAGATCTCACATGGTCAAGGCACATTGGCCTCGATTCTCAAGTCACTGTCAGCCACACAAACATTGTTTCGAATCTGTTATATCTCATTGGTCACAATGTTTACATTTTTGGACCAATAGCTTATGAATACAAAAACCAGATTATGGTTTCGAAATCAACGTCAAGTTTTATCAAAACCTACATTGAGGTTCAATCATTGAAAATTCATAAGTTGAGATATACAAATATGGTTTCGGAATCCAGAAGTGAGATATGGCATACAAGATGTTCATACAGAATCAATTGAATGATTCAGAACTTCAGAGTTCAGAGCCAAATCAGGACGTCGTATTCGAATCTCAGAAACAACAGTATTTCGAGTCTACACAACATAAGTGTGAGTCACGGTCTCTCTTACATTGGCTCATATAAATATATGCAATCAATCCGACAGAGCCAGACTAGGTAAGAAGAGACACAATACTGTGATGGATCAAATCTCGTAAGTACTACCGAGATAACATCACATTGCTATATCCAACTCGAAAAGGTTTTAGGAAAAACCTTTATATTAACTTAGAGACGGAGAAGAAAAGAAAGCTCTAAGCAATATTGGAACGTCATAACTACAACACTAATACCACAAGTGGTAAAGCGGAGTTATCATAAGACACACTGATCACAAGTGATCAAGTCATAACGTAAAGCTCAAGCTGAGAGTTATGTTTATGTCTTTTGTAGCACAAGTGTAAAAGATAATGGAATCGCGTTATTTAGATTCACTAACCTGTTGAATGATGAAGCCGGATGTCCTCGTTTGATCTTCAATCTTTCTTCAACTCTTCGTCCAGTGATTCTAAATCCTACCAAAATCTTCCACAACCTAAAGCTAACTCTCTCACATGACTTCACCTCATTGTGTGTGGTTTGGCGGTCGATTTTTGATCACTAAAGTTGACAACTAAGCTTGACATACCAACACTTAGTGAGGTTGACCGAGCCATGCTCTAACAAGAATGAGTTTTTACTTTTGACTATTTTTAAACTAGTGTAGAAATAATTTAACCCATACATCACAGTTTAGTCCCTCCTAGCTAGTGTGACAGCCAAAATGTGTGACGGTTGGTGACAATTAAAGACAATTTGCGCCTTAAATTCCACTCTTCTTTAACATTACCTAGGCTAAAATGAAAAAGGAACTAGCTCAATTAATCTGGGACGGAGGAAGTAAGTGATTGTTAGCTGTTCATATGAAAATGTTGGTTCTAATTTGGACTTACTAATATTAGCAACCATGCATCAACACAATTTAAAGGGCAATTGAAATCTAATAGCCCTAAGATGCTTGAGTACTTTGCTGACCTCAATTATGTGAATCATGTTGAATTAAGTTTACATGCTGGTTCACACTTTTGTGTTTCACTAAACATATCAACTGTGTGCTGTCTCACAACGGAAGCATGAAATGAATGTAACTTAGTTGCAGTTTCCAGTATAAATGTTGAAATCCTTTCACAAATGTTTCTCTGGAAACAACTTGATCCAGTAGTAGTAATTAAATTTTGTGACCATGAATAACATTGTTAAGGAAATAAGATCGAAGTTATGAGATATTAGAGTATACTAAATGTATGTCGTTTACCTTAAGCTAGAATTGAATTTTCAAATTCACGTCTAGTTTGGGGTTCGCTGCTTCTTTATTGTGTGATAGCTTTGGAGGCGGATATGGCCCCTAGTCAATAACAGCTAGCTGGCTAGCCGACTAAAACCATTGTATGCTTCAAAAACAAAAAATAAAAAGAAAACTGAAACCATTCTATAATTATTACTCCCTCTGTTTTAAAAAAATAGGTCAGTTTGACTTTTTCCTATTTTTTTAAAAAAATTAGGGAACTTAATTAAACTAAAAATATTTAACTTAAACTTTTTTTTATGATTGGTTTTGACATGTGTCATAGGTTAACCAAAAAAAAAATAATTAAGTCAAATATTTTTAGTTTAATTAAGTTCCCTAATTTTTAGGAAAAAGTAGGAAAAAGTCAAACTAGCCTATTTTCTTGAAACGGAGGGAGTAAGTATTTATAAAAATACCAACCACTCAAGAAACATAATTGCTACAGTGAGGTAATTCAGGAACATTTCTTGAATTTAGTTACCACTACAATTTTAAGAATAATTTTTTCAAGGGACCTTCCTCGCAAATAATATGTTGGTTTCTTCGTTTGTTGTATATGAATCATAACTCCCTTTGTAAAAAACACTAATCATAACCCATATGAAGATGGATTGACCATCATATCAACAGACTGTTGGACTGGCAGTTACATATAAATAACCAAAATGCTCGAATCCAAACATATAGTAGAAGGAAAGCGATATAATGAACTGTGGAAGTTGAGGCTTAGTTGCCTCTTATTTTCATAGCTAACTTCACTCAATTTTCCAAAACAAAATTCAACATAAAAAATATCAGATATTTCTATAGTGAGTGAGTGTAGTAGGGTGGATGACTTCTCTCCTATTTATTATGGATATCTCGTTTTACTCCCTCCGTTTCTTTTATATAGGCTGAATTAGGATTTTTCTATGTTTCAAATTATAGGCGGAGTACAACTATCAAGACTACTTTTTACAGCTTATACCCTTAATAATAATACATAGGTAATTGTGTTTGGAATAAGACAAAGGGTAAAACAAGAAAAAACATGTAAAATTATGACTTCAAAGAAACGGAGAATTGGTCCCTCCGCCTATATAAAAGAAACGGAGGGAGTAGTATTTTACCCACTATCTCCTTCATATCAAACGTCACTATCTTGAACTAGTGATTATTCCATTGTATCGTCTGTTTAGAAAAATATGCCCAAACAGCAGGCAGTTAGTTGTATACACTTATACGATCGACAATTAGTTGTTTGAACTCTTTTATTACCGAACCGTAATCAGTTAGTCGTTCAGTTTTTGCCCTTTTTGGGGCAAAAATGTATCCAAAGTGAATCATAGTGAAACCAAATTTGATTAATTTTTTTGTAGTTTTCTTTTAATATTTTTATTACATAGGATTTCCTGTAAGAAAAATTGACCCATGGAACATTTGCATAGGACCAATCGATCAAGGACAAGGACTCTACCAAAAACACCAACATATGGAGTGGTAATTCTACACGTACAGGAAAAAATCTAGCATTTTATCCCGTGATGGGATCCAGCGGCTGGTGTGCGCTGATCTGATTGGTGGGACCCGCTGATCATAATCTAAACGCACACCAACCGCTGGATCCCATCACGGGATAAAATGCTAGATCAAATGATGTACGCCAAGAATTACCGCATATGGAGAGTCTCATTGTCATGTGTGAAGTGACCTTCCTATCGTTGACCAAATCCGAATAACCATAGGATGCTTGAGTACTTTGCTGACCTCAATTATGTGAATCATTCTGAATTAATTGGTTCACACTTTTGTGTTTCATTAAACATATCAGCCATGTATTGCTGCCTCACAACGGAAGCATGAGATGGTTGTAACTTATTTGTGGTTTCCGTTATAAATGTTCAAATCCTTTCACAAATGTTTTTCTGAAACATCTTATCCAGCAGTGGTAATTAATTTGTGTGACCATAAATCTCTCTTTTAAGAAAACAAAACGTATGAGATATTGGAGTATATGTAACTGTGTAAAACCCCAATGGTTAGATCTTACACAGTACACCCAAATAAGATACATCAGCGTACACACAATCATTCATAATCATGCATCTAACAAGTAACATTGGAAATGCTAAAGAGAGTAAGATTAGAGATACTTGACAAGAGGTTTACTTGGTTCGCCTTTATGTAAGGACTACATCCAAGGATATCACTATTATAAGTATGATTA
>JAJJMA010065081.1:0-13114 GCA_023529015.1 Papaver nudicaule
AATAGTTGGTAAGAAGTTTGTTGCTAAAAGCCCATTTTCTTGTAGTGTGTGAATAAATATCTAGTATATATTTACCCAAACAGTAGGGGAAAGACTTGAACTTGTGACCTAATACCCCAATCCCAAAATACTTTACCACTGGGATAAGATGTTCAAGATGTGCAATTTACCTGAAATAATTCAACCAAACCAAGTGTATGATATGGAATATATACCTGATTGAGCCAACTGAGACATGACTACGCCCTCCCAGTACATATCCCTTTCTGCCGAGCTCTGCTAAAACAGGTTTTCAAATATAATTTCTTAAAAGTGTGTAAAAAATAAAATCATAGATAACAGTATCAGCAGGTGGTTCTGGCTGTTTGAAGCGACGACATGGATGGAGTACTTGTTGTGGTGTTGGAGTGATATTCTCTTTGCTAAATGAGAAATCAACAAGAAAAGTTATCTAAGGTTTAGTCTTATGGTGTCCAGATTGCCTACTACTTCCACCAAAAGCGTAGTCTTTTTCACCTCTACTAGTTCTCTCTCCTACCAGATGCTAGTAGCTCAAGTAGTTGCGAGATTGAAGCATTGAATCCTTCAGAAAAAGTCTATGTTGACACCCAAAAATATAGGGGAAAATCCCGCGGGTTCATCCAACATACAGTGGTCTGTGACTGGTGCATTTGGATTTGTGCGATGTAGTTAGGTAGTGGATTCCTCTAAAAAAAAATCACGCAGAATTATTTTCTAAATCTACTCTCGGTATCAATAGAATTCTTGCGTACATTATAAAAACTTAAAAGTAGAAGAAATAAAACACAAGTACAGTATATTAGAAAATCTAAAAAGTAGGAGAGATGAAAAACTTGGCAAAAATATGAATTCCGCCACCGAAATTCTAATTTCAGAATTGTCTAAATAAATTAATTTGAGCGACTAACTATCGGTCGACAAAGTCACCTTCTCACCTGCAAACAGGCATTTTCTGCCTGTTTGCTTTAGTGAGGCTAAACGGGCAAAATACTTGATTTGGCGGTGGCATACAAATCTTACTCCTAGTAATAATCAGTGCAACCCAGCGCCAATATAGTTGGGTTGGGCCTTCCTCCCTATACTAATATCGTAACAGTAAAGTAACATCTTATTTTTCTTTGACCCGGGAGTTGTGAGGGTTCTTAGGCCGGTTCCTATGGGACACTTAAATCCCAAATTATAGCTATTTTGGTTAGCTATGGACCTAGTAAAGGAGGATTTTGACGTTGCAACGTGAGATAGTATTAGTATCTCATCGAGGTCGATGGTTTTTCCATCGAGGTCGATGGTTTTTCCATCGACGATGGAATTTCCATCTTTAAACTGATTATCTCTCCTACTTTTTGGGTTAACAAATCTTTTTTATTTAAAATTTGGTCCCACATATATATTTATTTAGTTTTTAAAATCTTTCTTTATTATTTGAACCCACAAAATATCTTAAAATAATCTATTTATGTTTTCCATAGTGGGAAAATTCATTTGCTAGTTCACGTAGACTAGCAAATTCCTTTGTTTGATAGCTTCCATTGGAAGCGGCCTTACTTTTAATGACCAAAATTCATTTCTCATTCAGTACCTCAGAAATTTCGCCTCCATCTTTTACAGTGAAAAGAAAGAAGACAATGGAGAAGGTTACCAACTTACCATGATGTTTGCTGCTTAGCAACAACTTCCTTATTTTACCTTCTTGATCAGGTAAAAGGAGCTTTTTACACTCTTTACTTCTTGATTTTCAAGCTAATTAGGTATCTACTTCATGGATTAATTAACTACTAGTTCAGGTGAATACCATGACATTTTCATTTCCATTGATCGCAAAATCTAATTTAGGGTTCTTAGTCTATGTTATGTATGTGTACTGTATCACGCATTACAAATTGTTTGCTTAGAAAACCCAAAATCCAAAATTAGGGTTCCATTTATGTATCACGCATTACAAATTGTTTGCTTAGAACAATGGTTTTGGGGATTAATAAGCTATTTCCTTGTGTGATTGGAATCAAGAACCCTAACAATTTTAATTCTCAAGAACTAGTATACTGGTCAAAGAGGGTCAAAATTGGTCTGGGTATCATGATTTAAAGTCAAATGTAGAACCTAAACTACAAATCCAAGTAGTTATTTCATGTTTAATGATCCTAGTGTAAACACTTAGTTTTTCATTTTCATGCACGCTTTATGTTTGATGCAGTGAGTAGCATGGTTTCTTCTCTTTGTTTAGGATTTTATAGTTGAAGGTTTGTGGTTAACTTCGTTTGTACTCAGTTTCATTTACTATCCCAGGAAAGAACATTTGGAGTCATGGTGTTGAAAAGCAAGAAGAGACACAAAATTTTGCGCAACAGCAATGTGGGTGTGGGGGAGGACAAGATAAGCGATTTACCCGATGCATTAATTCATCACATTCTTTCCTTTCTACCGATCAAAATTGTTATGTCTACCTGCATTTTATCCAAAAGATGGAAGTATGTATCCAACTCTATCCCCACTCTTGATTTCCGTCAGTGGAAGCCTGTCAATTGTCCTGTAGAAGAAGAACACTTAAAAACCCAACAGTTTATGGATTTCTTGGACACAGTGTTATACCTTCTTAAGAAGTCAAATGTTCAGAAATTCTATCTCACTTGGGATGAACGTTTTAATGAATCCCGAGTAAATAAATGGATTGGTATTGTCATCAAGTGTAAAGTCGAAGAACTTTTTCTTTCAGCACCATTACAAACATCCTTCATATTTCCTCTTTCATTGTTCACCTGTGATTCGTTGACAAAGTTAGAGTTGCACATCAGAAGGCTCAATGTTCCAAACACGATTTCTTTTTCTAAACTCAAAATACTTCGGCTAAGATATGTAGATTTTGTGAATGGGGATGGGGTATTCATCAGCAAATTACTTTCTAACTGCCCCATCCTCGAAGAGTTGAGTTTAATACATTGTAGTTGTTTCATATCTGAAGTTCTATGCATTGCAAATCTCGCACTGAAGAACTTGTCAATTTATTCCTGTTATTTTAGCAAGTCGACAGCGAAGATCTGTGCACCTACTCTGTCGACCATCAGTTACGGACAAGTGGCATCGGCTGACGTTGCTTTTGATATGGCATTTCTTAAGTATTCTGTTATCGTGCCTTGGTATTTATGACTCTTATTGCACTTGCTTTTTCTTGATGATTAGGTTCTAGGACAGGCAGATATCTACTCAACTAATTTCCCTGCGTTTAACAATTTGATCCATCTGGATGTTAGTTCCGATATTTATTGCACGAGTTTGGGTTTAGATTTGACTTTGCGGGGGTTTTTAAAGTTTCTCCTGCTCTCGCAAAACCTAGAATCGATCTTCTTTGCTCAGGTAATTTTGTCGCCTCTTATCTCTCAGTATAATAAAAGGATTTCTTGTTGGTTACCATTGGTGTTCAGTTTAATAGTTGTGGATTGCAAATCACCAGTTTCCTGAATAAGTAGCCTGTGTTTGTGTTAGCATCACCACTTATTTCTATTGTGGTATAGTATTCTACTGAACTTTCGCTTTAATTGGTGTAGAGCATTCACGTCCGTGGTACATTTTGGTTACCTGATCCTAAATTTTTCTTGCCACACCTGAAGTCGATCAAATTCAAAAAATTTGATGGGAACCCAATGGAGCTAAATGCAATCGAACTGTTTCTGAAGTATGCTGGATTTCTCAAGACTGCAATCATTGTAGCTGGCTCAGATCTCTCCAACAACTATGAAAAACAAACAAACATAATGAAGCAGTTAAAAGTGTGTCCAAGACCTGCAGATTGTGTGGTTAGGTTCTTGACGAGCTCTGAAAACGTTGAACTCTAGTTTCAGTATGTCTTAGTTGTTATTCTAATCTTCGTGAGGGTCATTCTAGAAATCCCCTGCGAGTGGTTTGCAAGTTTTGTTAGTCATTCCTTTTCTGTACTATGTGATCATTGGTGTAATTCCCTAAACTATCAAAGATTATCCATGGTACTATAATGTTTTGTTCTTCTACTTCCATTCTACCCCATATATATGTTTCCTTGTATTGTCGTTGCTTCAATTTCTGGTCTGCTCGGATATTTGGCAGGGTTAGAAGAACCTTTATGAATTTAAACTTGTACTTGAAGCATTTGCTTAAGGTTGAAATGCATATAAATTAAGCAAGAGAGAGTGATGAAGACTTTACTTTTTGTCAGGTCAAAATAGAAGAGCTAATGACTAGGGGTGCACATGGGTCGGGTTGGGTCGGTTTTGGCACCCACCCACACCCAACCCGCCGAAGGCGGGTAAAATTTTTTATCACCCGCACCCGCACCCAACCCAACCTACAGCGGGTCGGTTGTCACCCTACCCAACTTTCGGTGGGTTCGGTGCGGGTTAAGTCGGGTTAACCCATTTTTTATAAACTTTTTCAACATCAAAAATTACATTTCCATATTCATTAACAAATTGAACCAAAGAGAAATCTTTTAGTTATAACTACTGAATATTCATTCCATGACAAGTTTATCAATTAATTAACAAGTAACTATCCATTGTTAGTATATGAATTCTGTTAATAACCGTGTACAATGACAAAAGAGATTAGAAAATCAAAATCATTAAATGCAAACAGATCTATGGTTTGTTATTCGTGAGCTCACTTGTTAAAAAATTCAAGCATATGAGATCTTTGGAACTAAACTCTCAGCATAAAGATCAACTTTATTTGTGGTTGATGTTAAATCAGAGTGATCTTGGAAGTTGCTGATAACAATAGAAATATATCTTGTGTAGGACTTAATTTATCCAATACTTTCACTTGTTCTTGATATGAACTGTTTTAGATCTCGAAAGCTGCTCATTTTTTCTCTTTAAGATCTCTGTAATTCAAATTATGGGAAGAGGAAATGACGGATAAAATGGTGGCGGCGACTCATGAGGAAGAAAGGGAGGAAGAAAATGAGAAAGAACTTGTTTTTCTGGAAACCATAAAAGAAAGAATAGGTTAAATACATAGTTTGGACGGCTGTGATGAGTGAACTAATTAAATCTATGACTGTTGTTAATTTTGGGCGGGTGGGCGGGTGGGGGCAGGTTTCAAAAGGCCTCACCCATAGTCGACCTAATATATATCGGTTTTCAAATGGCCTCACCCATAGTCGACCCGTGCATCAGCGGGTGAGGTCGGGTGCGGGTAAAAATTGGTGGGTCTGGGTTGGGCCGGCGGGTGGGTCGAGTTTGTGCAGCCCTACTTATGACTACAGGCATTGAGCACTCGGGCACACCGGCACGGGGTGGGCCTGATTACGGACACGTGCCTAAGCCAATTACACATACAAATTTACTACTAGCTTTGAGCAATCTTCAGGGGTGTCATATTCTCTCCTTCCCTGTCTGTCTCTCTCTCTGTAAGTGATCACCGGAGCTCAACTTCATGTTAGTTTCAGTTACAAGTATTCACCCAAAATTCTGTCCAAGTGATTTTTGCTGAATGACACTCTTATTATTATTTTCCGAATATGGCATTAAAAACCATACCCCTCAGCACTGACTAAAAAAATGCCATAGTAAATCATACTCCATAGTAAATAACATCTTCGTTAATGTGGAGTCTAGAGATTGAGTTTAGGGGTTATCACCTTTGCAAAATTTTCATGCCGTCTTCAGAAAGGAATTTTTTTATTGAAAATTTATCTTCATACTAAATCTTTGAATTTTACTCTTAGTAATAAAAAAGCAGCTTTCAATTGTCCATATCCTGTTGATTTTGATGATTGGAAAAATGGAAAATATGTTCCAAAATGGAGAAACAACTAAGGAATCTACCCCAACATTCCAATGCTCGATAATCTGCCTCAATCGCTAAGAAATTCATCCAAACCCGTAAAAAAGTTATTTGGCGAGCATGCAAAGTTACACGTGCTAAATAATTGACAGATTCATTTCCCTTTCATATTTTTACCTACTTTCCTAAGCAGAAATTTGATCATATGGACCATGTGTCCGCATCGAGTCGGATTCGCATTAGCGCAACCCAGCGGCAATGGTTGGGTTGGGCCTCTACCCTCCAAAGTAGTTGAAATATCTTTGAATGCCTTCCTTCCCTTGCCTTGGGAGCTGTGAGGGTTCTTTCATAAGCAAAATTCATTCCTGATTCAGTCTCTGAATCGCCTCCATCTTTTTTACAGTGAAAAGAGAGAAGACAAAAGAGAAGGTTATGCTGCTTTGCAACAGCCTCCTTCTTTTACATTCTTGATCAGGTAAAAGGAACTTTTTACTCTCTTTTTACTTTGATTCTTGATTTTCAAGCTCTTTGATTAATTAGGTATCTACTACATGGATGGATTAACTGCTAGTTCAGGTGAATACCTATGAGATTTTCGTTTCCATTGATCACAAAATCCAATTTTAGGGTTCCATATCTAGGTTATGTGTATAAGGCGCTTGTTGCAGGGAAAAAAAATCCAAATTAGGGTTCCATTTATGTATCAGACTTTACAAAAAGTTTGCTTAGAACGGTGATTTTTGGGGTTAATAAGCTATTTCCTTGTGTGATTAGTTGTAATTGAAATCAAGAACCCTAACAATTTTAATTCTCAAGAACTAGTTTACGAGTCAAAGAGGGTCAAAATTGGTCTTGATATTATAGTTTTAGTCAAATGTAGAACCTAAACTACAAATCCAAGTAGTTGATTTGAAGTTTGTTCCTTATGAAGTTTACTGATTCTACTGTAAATATTAGACTTTTCATTTTCATGCACGCTTTATGTTTGATGAAGTGAGTAGCATAGTTTCTTCTGTTTGTTTAGGATTTTTTTCGTGGAAGGTTTGTGGTTATTATCTTCTTTTATACTCACTTTCATTTACTATCTCAGGAAAGATCATTTGGAGTCATGGTGTTGAAAAACAAGAAGAAACACAACATTTTGCGCAACAGTAATGTGGGTGTGGGAGAGGATAAGATAAGTAATTTACCTGATGCATTAATTCATCACATTCTTTCCTTTCTACCAATCAAATGTGTTATGTCTACCTGCATTTTATCCAAAAGATGGAAGTATCTATCCAACTCTATCCCCACTCTTGATTTTCGTCAGTGGAAGCTTGTTGGTTGTACTGTAGAAGAAGAACATTTGAAAACCCAACAGTTTATGGATTTCTTGGACACGGTATTATACCTTCATGAGAAGCCGAATGTTCAGAAATTCTATCTCACTTGGGATAAACTTTTTAATGAATCCCGAGTAACTAAATGGATCAGTATTGTCATAAAGCGTAAAGTCGAAGAACTCTTTCTTTCAGTAGGATTGTCAGAAGCATCCTTCATATTTCCTCTATCATTTTTTACTTGTGGTTCGTTGACAGTGTTGGACTTAGACGGTGTAACACTAAATGTTCCAAACACGGTTTCTTTTCCAAGGCTCAAGTTACTTCGGCTAAGTTATGTAGATGCTGTAAATGGTTTCTCGCTCAACAATTTACTTTCTAACTGCCCCATCCTTGAAGCGTTGAATTTAGAAGAATGTTGTTGTTCGAATATTGGAGTTCTCAGCATTGGAAATAATGCACTGAAGAAATTGGAAATTGATGACTTTTATTATTTTGGAAAGTCTACACTAAAGATTTGTGCACCTAATCTGTCGACCATCCGGTACAGAGTAAAGGAACC
The DNA here is from genome assembly GCA_023529015.1 of Papaver nudicaule. Taxonomy (NCBI): domain Eukaryota; kingdom Viridiplantae; phylum Streptophyta; class Magnoliopsida; order Ranunculales; family Papaveraceae; genus Papaver; species Papaver nudicaule. The sequence continues at coordinate 7,663 of JAJJMA010065081.1, forward strand.
AGCAAACTTTGTAATCGACAGCTTTCCGATACTAGTTGAAGCAGATATTGACATGTATTACGGCCCCTTGAAAGCATCTGTCCTTATCAAGCTTCTTGAGAAGCTTTCTAATATAAAGCTTCTTAAAATGTCTGGTGCCTGCTTTCTGGTACGCCTTGATAACACTTAAATTGTTTTTAATGATTTTGTTGTTGTTTACTAATCACAAAAAATTGAAAATGTTGTAAATTTTATTAAGATGGCTTTTCTTAAGTAATGTGTTATTGTGCTTTTGTATTTCTGACTCTTATGCACTGGTATTCTTTGTTTCTTTCTTAATAATTAGGCTCCAAGCGAGGCGGATATCCTCTTATTGCCTGCATTTAACAATTTGATCCATCTAGAATTTAGTTCAGAGTTTGTATTCTTTGGTCCATTTACTGCTGCGATTGTGAGAAGATTTTTCAAGTTTCTCCAGCTCATGCCTAATCTAGAATCAGTAGTCTTTGCTCAGGCAAGTCAGTCATCTCTTTTCTGTAAGCTTTTGCATTCAATTCTCTCATTGAAAACTGGTTTTACCATATTTGACCAAATTGTCTATCTGGATTCTAATGTTAGGTTCCTAAACTGGTATCACTTATCTTCTCCTTTGGAAGTCACTAAGCTTTCATTATTACTCTTTTTTACACCCTATTTGGCCATCTTTAGAAGAATATCTACCTTATTTTTGTGTTAGCATCACAACTTATTATATCTTTATGGTATTGTATTATTTTCCTGAACCTTTGCTTTGATTTCTGTAGAGCATTAGCATCCCCGACGAAGAGGCTGATGGTTATCTGTCACCACTTGATCCTAAATGTTTTCTACCACACCTGAAGTCAATCAATTTCAAAATATTTGGTGGGAAACCAGAGGAGCTCAATGCAATTAAACTCTTTCTGAAGTATGCTGCATTTCTCGAGACTCTAACCATTGTAGCTTCTCCATATTTTTGCGAAGATCGTGAGGAACAAATAAATGTAATGAAGCTGTTACTAGCGTTTCCAAGATCCTCTAATTGTGTGGTTAAGTTCTTGATGAGCTCTGAAAACGCTTAACTCTACTTTAAGTTTGTCGGTCTTGTTATTCTAGTCTTTTGAGGATCAGTCTGGAAGTCCCCTTGTAACTGCTAGCAAGTATTATCCATTTTCTGGACTATGTGGACATCGGTATAACTCCCTGAACCATCAGGGATAGGGTGTAGTAAACTGTTTTCTTCTCCTACTTTCCGTGTACCTTAGTTTCTGTTTTTCCTTATTTGCTTCAGTTTCTGGACTGCTTTAAGATATTTCACAGGGCTAGAACTAGTATAAATTTAAACATTAGCTGTGGTTTTACAACATTGAATGAAATTAGAATGCTTGGGCGTTGAGTGGTTTGGTGTAGGTTGTGCAAATGTTCTTTTATCTTGATGTTGATTCTAAATCTAGAATTGCATATTTGATACTTCCCTGTATCCAGTATTGCTAAATGTGTATTACATGATCAGATTATGCACAAGGCGCATGAACGTACCAAATTCAAATTAGACACTGTTTCTTTGGTTCAAAATAGACGCTTTTACAGGAAAATGATTACCATATTTAGTCATTTGGGACAGGAGAGCCAATGAATTATAATAGATGTCTCGAACCATTTAATGGTTTTTTGGTTTGTTTCAAGAAAGGTCAGCTGGGGACTAAAATTACTGATCTCAAATTTCATTTAGACTGGAAACAATACAAATGACCTTGCCCAGCCGGATGCACTCATGCACAATGGTATGGGGCTGCGGCGGCCTGATTACGGGCACCGGCCTGAAGTTTTATTCTTACACCTAAGTTACACTCTCCGCCTGGTCTAATTTACACCTGCCTGTTTAAGTGAAGTTTATAGGTTGGGTTGGGCCTCGACCCTCCTCCATATGACATCTTCCAGGCTCACAAGTCACACCAGTATATGTATTAGAATGATTCATTAGAATCTAACCTAGGGATTTACCTAACGAGTTTTCACGGTGTGAAAAGAGAGACGATAATACGGGAATCTTGTTTTTAACGTTCTTCAGGTAATGTTTTTTTACCGTCTTTACTTTGATTCATGATTTATAAGCTCTTATTGATTAGCTATCTACTTCTGTATTCTTCTTAAACAATTAATTGTCTTGACATAGTCTTTGTGCCACTTTTTTTATTACTCTTCATAAGGATGTTTGCTAGTACGAATTATACATTACATTGTTGTTCCATTGGAATTTATTCCAGAGGTTTTGGGGTTGTGAATTTATTATATGATAATTGTCCACGAGATGACAATGCAGAACCCTAAAATACATCTCCAAGTAGTTGATTTGAGGTTTGTTCTAGCTAGTGATGCATCCGCCCTATGTAGAGTTTACTGATTCTACCCTTTACCTTTGGTTTTTCAATTATATGCATGCTTTCTGTAAGATGAAGTGAGTGAGTAGCATAGTTTTTTCTCTTTGTCTATGGTTTTTCAGTGAAAGATTGTCAGGAAAGATCAGTTGGAGTTATGGTCTTAAAAAACAAGAAGGAACACAAAATTTGGCACAACAGTGATGTGGTCATGGGAGAAGATAAGTTAAGTAATTTACCTGATGCCCTTATTCATCATATATTCTCGTTCCTTCCGACCAAATGTGTTATGTCTACCTGCGTTTTGTCCAAAAGATGGAAATACGTATCCAGATCTATCCCCACTCTTGATTTTCATGATTGGCGAGCTTCAGATATCCCTCAAGAAGAGATAGGCTTGAGAACCCAACAGTTCATGAATTTTTTGGACACGGTATTATATTCTCACGAGAGGACCAAAATTCGGAAATTCTCTCTCAGTTGGGATCACCGTTTTGACGATACCCGAGTATTTAAATGGATAGGCGGTGTTATAATGCGTAAAGTCGAAGAACTTTATCTTTCAGGAAGATATGGATCAGCATCCTTCAAGTTTCCTCTTTCCTTGTTCACCTGTGATTCGTTGACAGTGTTAGACTTAGACAGGACAGGACTCCATGTTCCAAATACAGTTTCTTTTCCTAAGCTCAAGATACTTCGGCTAAGACATATGGATCCTCTGAAAGGTGTATCAGCCAATAAACTAATTTGTAACTGCCCCGTCCTCGAAGAGTTGAGTTTGATACAATGTAGCGGTTTCAAGTCTGAAGTTCTATGTATTACAAATCTCTCACTGAAGAACTTGTCAATTAGTTGCTGTTACTTTAGCAAGTGCACGGTGAAGATCTGTGCACACAATCTGTCTACCTTCAGTTATGGACTGGCGGTACCTGCAGACTTTGTTTTGGACAGCTTTCCATCACTACTTGAGGCAGATATTAACATATGCATGAGCAACAAAACACCTCACGTCCTAATCAAGCTATTTGAAAAGCTTTCTAAAGTGAAGCTTCTCAAAATGTCTAGTGCCTCCTTTTGGGTAAATGCCTTAATACCTCACTTCTAAATGTTCTTGATATTGTTGTAAAAACCAGTTTACTATGGCAGTTCTTAAGTGTCGTGTTATTGTTCCATGGTATTTATGACTCTTATGCACTGGTAAATTTTGTTTTTTCTGAATATTAGGTTCTGAGGGAGGCGAAAATCTTGTCAACTAAGTTTGCAGTATTTCACAATTTGATCCATCTACAAGTTAGTTCAAATATTGAATGCACGAGATGGGGTTCAGATTGGACTTTGCAAAGTTTTTTCAAGTTTCTCAATCACGCGCCTAAACTAGAATCGATCATCTTTGCTCAGGCAAGTCACTCTCCTCTTATCTCTCAAAAGGTCTTATGTCAGCATTGGTATTCTATTTGGCAAAACTGTTGATGTTGTTGTAAAACGCCTGTTTCCTAAACTGAAATTAATCGTCCAAGTAGCACGTGTTTGTGTTAGCATCACTACTATAGTATATTGTGCTGAACTTCTGCCTAAATTGTGTAGAGCATTCACATCCCTGCCAGAAAGTCTGATGATGTTTGTTGGTCACTTGGCCCTAAATATTTGATGTTGTACCTGAGGACGATCGAATTCAAAAAATTTAATGGGGACCCAATGGAGATAAATGCAATCGAACTATTTCTGAAGTATGCTGGATTTCTTAAGACTGCAATCATTGTTGCTGCCGCAGGTCTCTCCAACAACTATGAGAAACAAACAAATATAATGAAGCAGTTAAAAATGGTTCCAAGACCTGCAAATTGTGTGGTTAGGTTCGTAACGAGCTCTGGAAACGTTCAATATGTCTGACTTGTTAATTTTGTATAGGTCATACCCAAGTGAGTTTTGTTAGTTATTCCTTTTCTGGATTGTGGTCACTGGTGTCAGTTTAGATAGGCCAGGGGACCATTTGTTCTTCATTCTACCCCATAAATTTTGTTTCCTTATATTATCTTTGCTTCAGTTATACTGAAGGAAATTACAGTTGTACTGAAGAAAATTACACTGATGGGACATTGAAGCGTTTAGCTTAGGTTGCTTGCGAGTCGATTTATGATCTAGAAATGCATATATATGCTTGTATCCATTATACTAAATTGTGCATTATAGGGTTAAATTATGCACAAGAGCATGTAGGAACTAGCTTTCTTTTTCCTTGGTTCAAATTAGACGCTGCTATAGGAAAATGATTACTAATTGTAAAGTTGCTTGGTGGTGATACCAGCGATCTGAATTCGAAACTCGTCAGCATCAGAGTGGGGGATTTTTCTTTATTTCTTTGCCTAGCTACCTGGGCTTGTAGGTTTTAGACTTCGGTCCAACTTTTAATGATTATCATTAGGCATTTAAGACAGAAGAGTTCAGATGTCTTAACCATTTTCGTGGACTGTTTTTTATTTTCTCAAAAAAGGTCCGCTGGGTACTAAAACTACTGATCTCAACTTTGCTGATACCAATCGGTTAAAACCATTAGAATTTATGTATTTAGACTCGGAAAAATACTAATGACCTTTCCCTGCTGAATGTCTTCAAGCACACTGGTATGGGTCGAAGCTGCTACCACACCTCCAAGAATTTGCACCCTAGTTTTCTCCCCCAATAGGTGGCAACATCTACTCCTTCCATTGCCCCGCACCCCACCCCCTTGGAGAAAGAGGGGAGGTGGGGGTTGGAGGGGAGGCATTATTTGTGATTGAGCCACTAGTTTAGTGACTCATCGGTGGGGGGAATTCTGGGAGGTATCTAACATTTTCGGGTATGGGGCAGCCTGATTTCCGAACACCTGCCTAAGCTAGTACGTACACCTTCATCGTGTATGTATAGTGCAGTTAACCAAGCATCTTTATAGGCACGGTTGTTTGAAAACTGGCTGTTTTAGGGGCCGGCTGAATTGTTACAGGGGCCGGAAAACAATATTGCTATCCTAAGGGGTGTTATAAGGGGTGTCTAAAAAACATTGAAAAGTCTAAATTACCCTATTGATTTTCGGTTGGATT